>JASDQU010587884.1:26988-37495 GCA_032191745.1 Picea mariana | reverse complement strand
ATTTCAGGCCAACCATATTTTCCAACATAAATATTATGGGAAGACCAACCAGAGGTGTTTAAACTCATGTTTTTTATAGAAACTTCCACTATAATTCTTATTCCAATTTGTGAAAAAATCAATAACGCTATTAGGCCAGATCATGAAGTGGAAGAGATCCCTAAGGGAAAAACCCCATACCTCTTTGGAATAGTTCCAATGGAAAAATAAGCGTTGAAGAGCTTCCTCATGTTGTCGACACATGATGCATCGTGAAGGACCAAGAATGCCCCTCTTCCTTAAATTTTCAATAGTGAGGATTTTAATATGGGATAAGAGCCAGATAAAGGAATTTATCTTGGGCATTTCATCTAAGTGCCACACAAATTTCCATATCTTAGAGCAGGGGAAGGTGGATCGATCTTCCTGTAAGATCTTGAAACCATTACAAACAATGTACTGAGCATTTCCCCAACCTTGAACATATTTATCAACCAATCTATGAGGAGTTGTTAGGGACCTAACCTCTCTAACCCCTCAGGTAGGTAGAATAAGATAATTCCATGTAATAAAGGCCAATATTAAAAAGGGCTAGCAATAAGGAAGAATAAGTCAAATGTAAGAAGAACTAATAGAAGCTTCTGCTTCTAGAAGGATCTTCCTCTAGATTGTCCTTTTGGATAGATAGATTTAATATAAATAGAAGTAGAGGGTATGAGAAACTGTGTCTTGTATATTATTGGAATAGAGCTCTGCTCTGTTGGAGGTTTCCCCCTCGAAGAGGCAAGTGAACATTTCTCTCGGTAATCAAAGTGCACTTTTGGTGTTATTTTGGTGTTATTCTGGTGTTATTCTGGTATTATTTTGGTATTATTGTGGTATTGTTCTGGTTATATCATTGTTTCTCTACCATTTCTAGCTAATTATTTATGGTCTACATACTATTTTATATCTGGAATACTACAAGTGGTATCAAAGCACCTTCCTCAGCAGAAAATTGTGGGTTAATTTTTTTCAGGGTAAAGATGTATTTCAATATCTTAAAGCTATAGAGATCTATCATTACGCACATAAACCCACAGTTGGGGATTCATACACACAATAAATACAAGTGGTACTTAAGCGTGCATCTGTTGGCCACCCTTGTAACCCTTACTGTTACCCCTTCGAGTGGTATCACATCAGACAACACATGTATACGAATCAGCCTAGATCTCCTTAAGCCCTCCATAGATAAATTGATCAGCCACCTGACTGTTATAGTTCCACTGAGAACAACACTCGGGAAGATATTCTCTAGTACCTGGATAGTCGGGTAGTATGGCTAAGGGCATGATCTAGCCTCCTTAGTTGGTGCCCTGAGATATTGGTTCGAGTACTACTGTTGGACCTCGCATGTATATCAGAGAGCTATAGCACAAGGCAAACCCTTATCTATAGAACCCCTAAATACCCTAACCCTTGGGACGGAATAAAAAACATAACAGACAAGATCTATTGTCGCGCAACTGTGTCGTCTGCATTCGGGTTGCGAAATTACTACGCATTTCTTCCTATTAAGAATTTGCTCATTTCGTCACTATAGTATTCTTCAGGTCGAGGTTCCTCTCTTCGCCCCAATTCTAGTGATACCTATCATTTTTAACCCACTTTTTTTGGTGTGGACCCGACCCGTCTTTGACACCCTTATTTGGCTCATATCCCTTTGGATCCCCCTTTTCGCCCCGATCGCAGTGGCACCTATCATTTGACACCCTTTTTTCTTTGTGGTCTTGCCCACCCCTCCATACCCCTTTTGTTTCCCCTATACCATTTTCCTGCTCCTTTGTCCAAATGACTACCACACGAGCTAAAGACCTCAATGCCTTGATTGATGACAACCATCAAAACAAGGACGCCATTAAGCAGCTCAATTCCAACATTATCTCCATCAATTCAATTATTGAGATCCTCAAGAACGAATGTTCCCACATCAAAGACCTCAAGAAACAATGTTCCCACATCAAATACCTCAAGGAACAATGTTCCTACCTCAAAGACCTCAAAGAACACTTCCTAGGCCCTTCCCAGAACTCTTCCTCTTCTCAACAACCATTTTATCAGGATGACCATGACTCTTCCCATTACCAAGGCCCTCATACTACCCACTTTTCCCGATACATCCGCCCCCCTAGAATTGAGGTGATCAAATTTGATGGATCAGATCCTACAGGCTGGGTCACCCAAATGGAACACTATTTCTCTTTGCATGGCATTACTAATGATTTAGCCAAGCTTCGTTATGGTTTCCTACATCTAGATCTAGAATGATGGCAATGGTGGCAATGGCGAAAAAAGGAACGCCAAGGGTATCTTGCTTGGACACAGTTTGTGGTCGAACTTTATGACCGCTTTGACTCTAACACCCACCATTTAGGTTGTTTGACCAAGTTAAAGTAGTTTGGGACAATGGAAGACTTTATTGCCGCATTTGAGCACTTGGCTTTCAAAACGGAGGGCATGTCATATGCTTTCTTTAGGGAATGCTTTATCAGTGGCCTCAAAGATGAAATTCATGCCCATGTTCTCATGGCACGCCCCCAGACTTGGTTGGGAGTATCACCTGAAATCCCATATGTTTGCTATAGACATGGGTGGTTGTGACATTGTTCTTGGTGTCGAATGTTTACATACTCTTGACCCCATTCTCATGGATTTTAAGGTATTAACCATGCAATTCCAACAGGAGGGACAACAATATAAGTTCCAAGGCATCACAACAAGCTCCCCTAAGATCATCAGTTCCCATCGCATGGAAAAGCTCCTCTAAAAAGGTCATTCGGGAATTATCTCCCAACTCCACTCCATTCATGTTGTTGAGACACCTTTTGTGCATCCCAACATCCAATATATCCTCTCCCACCACCAAGTTGTTTTTAGCACCCCCAAAGAACTTCCACCTTCTCGTGGCATCCATGATCATTCCATCCCTCTCATATTGGGTAGTCATCCTCCCAATGTTAGGCCTTATTATCATCCCTTTGCCCAAAAGAATGAAATTGAGAAAATTGTTCATGAATTACTCGAAGTTGGTGTTATTCATCTCGGTACTAGCCCCTATTCTTCTCCTGTGGTCATGGTACTCAAGAAAGAAGGTACTTGGTGCATGTGTCATGATTTATGAGCCCTCAACAAACTCACAATCAAAGACAAATTTCCCATTCCTGTCATTGATGACCTCTTGGATGAATTGAGTGGTGCTCAATATTTCACCAAATTGGATCTACGTTCTGGATACCACCATATCCACATGAAATATGAAGACATTCCCAAGATGCCATTTCACACTCATGAGGGTCATTATGAATTCTTGGTAATGCCCTTTGGATTGTGTAATGCTCCTTCCACTTTCCAAAGTCTTATGAATCATGTCTTCCATCCTTTTATCCGTCATTTTGTCTTAGTTTTCTTTGATGATATTCTCATCTATAGTAAAACTTGGTCATCTCATCTCTCCCATGTGAATCAAGTTCTCCATTGCCTCTCTAAGCACCAACTTTTCTTCAAACAAACTAAATGTGCCTTTGGTGCCTCAGAAATCGAATACTTGGGTCATATTGTTGGCAACGATGGTGTCCGAGTGGATCCTAATAAAATTGAAGCTATGCAAGATTGGCCTCGCCCTAAAAATCTTAAGAGCTTGCATGGCTTTCTGGGTTTAATGGGCTATTATATGAAGTGATTTCGAAATTATGGAAAGATTTTGGCTCCTCTCACTTCCCTCCTTAAAAAGAATGCTTTCACTTGGACTTCAGTTGCAGATCATGTCTTCCAAGCCTTAACATATGCCATGTGCTTGACCCCTATCTTAGCACTCCCAGACTTCACAAAGATATTTGTATTGGAATGTGATTCTTTCGGGAAAGGAATTGGAGTTGTCCTCATGCAAGATGGCAAGCCCTTGGCCTTCACTAGCAAATAAATTTCAAAGTGACATTTGGGCCAATCCATTTATGAAAAGTAAATGTTAGCTATTCTGCATGTTATGGATCTCGTGCACCCTTACTTATTGGGTCAACAATTCCAAATCAAAATTGATCATCATAGTCTCGAGTATTTCCTGGAACAACGAATTTCATCCCCGACATAGCAAAAATGGTTGACCAATCTATTTGGATATGATTATGAGATCATTTACAAGAAAGGAAATGAAAATGTAGTGGTTGATGCTCTTTCCCAGAAATATGAAGAGGATGGGTCCCTTTTCTCCCTCTCCTTCATTATACCAGATTGGCTCCAAGTTGTTCCTCAAGAATGGTTGCAAGACCCCAAAATTTCTAGCCTGCTCCACCAATTGCAACACAATTCTTCAATTTCTCCAAGGTACTCTTGTCATAATGAAGAGCTTGACTACAAAGGTCGTTTGTATTTATGCAATCATTCCCAACTTAAATCCACAATGCTTTTTGAAATTCATGCATCACCCACAGCAAGGCATTCCAGATTTACCAAAACCTATGAAAGGGTCAAACATTCTTTTTTCTAGGAGGGTATGAAACAGGACATCCGCACCTTTGTGTTTGAATGTGAGGTCTGACAACGCAACAAGGGAGAAATTGTCAAAGCTCTGGGCAAACTCCAACCACTTCTGATTCCCCATGTTATTTGGCAAGATATTTCTATGGACTTCATTGTAGGCTTACCTAAATCGAGAAATAATTCAATCATCATGGTGGTCTTCGATTGTCTCTCCAAATATGCTCATTTTTGTGATCTTCAGCACCCATTCACAGCCACCACAGTGGCTCAAATCTTCATGGATAATATCTTCAAGATTCATGGCATGCTTAATTCTATTGTCTCTGACAGAGACCCCAATTTACCAGCAATTTTTGGAAAGAGTTGTTCAAGTTACAGGGTACCCAATTGCATCTCAGCACTGCCTATCACCCCGAATGGATGGCCAGACGGAAGTTGTCAACAAGTGTTTGGAAACACATTTGAGGTGATTTTCATCGGAGCGACAAATCGGTGGGCTCAATGGTTACCCCTAGCTGAATGGTGGTACAACACATCTTACCATACAGCTACTTGCATGACTCTAGCTACTCGCATGACTCCTTTTGAAGTAGTCTATAGCCAAAATCCCCCATCGGTTCTCTCCTATATGTCAGGGGTCTTGAAGGATCAAGAGGTTGACACAAATCTTACATTCCGGGAGGCTATTCTTCGTGCCCTCAAAGACAATTTGTTCATGGCTCAGAATCACATGAATCAACAAGCAGATCAAGATCGTTTTGAACGCCATTTTGTTGAAGGGGACTAGGTATTTCTTCAACTAAAACCTTATAAGAATACTTCCCTCAAAGCTCACTACTGTCAAAAACTTGCGCCCAAATTTTATGGTCCTTATCAAGTGCTCAAGCGTGTGGGCTCGATGGCCTATTAGTTAGCTCTACCTAGTCAGCCAAAGCTCTATCCTATTTTTCATGTTTCCTGCTTAAAGAAGGTGATTGGAAATAAATGCCAAACTCAAACTAGTATGCCTGAGTTGGATGAAGAAGGCTCCATATGGTTCTAGCCACAAGCAGTCTTGGCCCAGCGAGAGCGTTGTCTCCGTCAGCGCACCATCCAGAAAGCGTTAGTTCAATGGAAAGACACACCTCCAGAAGATGCCACCTGGGAGTCGGCCACCATTCTACAACAATTCCCTCATCTGAAGCCTTGAGGACAAGGTTTTTCTTCAAGGGGAAGGACATGTTAGGGACCTAACCTCCTTAACCCCTCATGTAGGTAGAATAATATAATTCCATGTAATAAAGGCCAATATTAATAAGGCCTGGCAATAAGGAAGAATAAGTCAAATGTAAGAATACCTAATAGAAGCTTCTGCTTCTAGAAGGATCTTCCTCTAGATTGTTCTTTTGGATAGATAGATTTAGTATAAATAGAAGTAGAGGGTATGAGAAATCTTGTCTTGGATATTATTGTAATAGAGCTCTGCTCTGCTGGCGGTTTCCCTTTCGAAGAGGCAAGTGAACATTGCTCTTAGTAATCAAAGTGTTCTCCTGATGTTCTTCTGGTGTTCTTCTGGTGTTATTCTAGTATTATTCTAGTGTTATTGTGGTATTGTTCTAGTTATATCATTGTTTCTCTACCATTTCTAGCTAATTATTTATGTTATGCATACTATTTTATATCTGGAATACTACAGGAGCTTGACCATGGAGAGCATTCTTTAAGAAGGTGATAAGAGGAGACAAATGAGGAGAAAGGGGCTCCAGATTCCATTCAAACTAGTTGGTTGAGGCTTCATCCCATTTAACAATATCAACCATCCTGGTGATCCCATTAATGTGCATCCAATCCCGCGGGGTAAAAAGGTCTCCTTGGTGAGAGAGGGAAGCCTAGTTCAAACTGTAATTATCCTCCCATATTTTTATGAGTTTTCCATTTCCAAGGATCTAATTAAGATTTCTAAGAATGATGAGCATAGATGAAAGTGTAATATTGAAAATTGGGGAGCCTTTATTAAATTTTGGTGGGGGGGGGCGTTCTATGCAACGGAAGTGGGAGCCTCAAAAATATTTTTTACAAATAGCATGCTTCCACTAAAGAGGCTTACTAGAAATGAGGCTCCAAAGCTTTTCCCCCGTAGTTGTATTTTAAGTTTTGGATATTGAATGCCCAAACCACCTCGTATCACAGGATGTGTCACTTGCTTCCAATTGATTAGATGAAATTTTTTCTCATTTTGTTTGCTCCCTTCCAAGAGGAACTGTCTCATTTTAGCTTAAATCTTATTGATGGTGCCCTTAGGATCAAGGAGCACTAGAAATTGGTATATTGGAAGGGTTGAGAAGATATCCCTCATGAGGACAATCCGACCTACAAGATTAAGCCACTAAGATCCCCAATGAGTGAATTTAGCATTGGTTTCACCAAAATATGCATCCAATCTAGAGAATTTGAGCATTTTAAGGAGATTGGGATACCCTAGTATTTGAAAGAGGTCCAATTTCCAACAACAGGAAAGTCAAAAATATGAGAGATAGCTTATAAAACCTGAGCTTGGATGTGCCAACCCAAGATTTGACATTTCTGATGATTCACCTCTCCCCTTGAGGCATCTAGAAAAGTGTCAAGAACTTGATTAAAACACAGATCAATGATTCAAGAGGCTCCCCCCAAAATCAGGGTGTCATCAACAAATTGGGAGTGATTCAAACTTTTAGCCCCACGGACAATTTGTATGCCAGGAAGGTTCCCAGAAATCCTCTTTGCTTCCAATTTCCAACTAAGAGAATCTACCATGATAATGTATAGAAAGGGGGAAAGAGGGCATCCATGACGCAAACCCCTACTACTTTGAAATAAATCAATCGAACGCTCATTTACCATAGGGGCAATCCAAGGCCCTCCAATACAAGATTCAACCCCCTTAATGAAGTCCATACTGAAACCAAAATTTTTAAGCACCTGAAAGAGGAAAGAATGGCAAACATGATCAAAAGCATTAGCCATGTCAAATTTAATTACCATACATTTTGAATTGGATGAGAATCTTGAATGGATGGACTCTTGGACAAGTACAATATTATTAGTTATTTGTTTGTCCCTCATGAAACCCTCTTGATTTGGGGAAATGATTTTGGGGAGGAGATTTTTTAGGCGACACAAGATGATTTTGGTGAGGATCTTATAGGAGGATTTACAAAGTGAGATAGGTCTAAATCTGGAGAAAGATGAAGGATTTGATTCTTTGGGAACTAGAGCTAAAAAGGAAGAGTTAGTGTTCCCCCCTACCCTGCAAAATTTATGACTATGATGCAACATTCTAATAAGATCATACTTTATAAGGTCCTAGAAATGTCTATAGAAGGAGATAGGGAATCCATCTAGCCTAGGGGCTTTGTCTACTCCCAAGCTCCACACAACAACATAAACCTTATATTCTTCTATATGACAATTAAGAGACGTATTATCTGTATCAAAAAATAAAGTAGGAATGTGCTCAAGAAGAGAATCAATGTTACCCCTATCTGCTTCAGTTTGCTAGGATATCATATCTTTGTAGAAGCTATGGGCCGCCTTTTTAATTTCCCCAAAGTCGGTGAGCTGAGAGCCATCTTCCATATTTATTGTAGCAATGTTGTTTTTTGTGGGCCGCGATTTGGACTAATTATGAAAAAACTTGGTGTTTTTGTCACCAAACTTAAACCACAAACTCCTCGATTTGAGGCGCCAAAATTCTTCCTCGTTTCTTATCTCCCAGTAATATTGAGTTTGGAGTTGCATTTCCTCTTACAACATGGTATGGGAGGGATCACTAGATTCCATTTGCAGTTGAAGGGTTGAATGTTTAGACTTGACGGTGGATATGGATGAAGAAGGATATTTGTAGGAGTCTTTGGCCCAACTTTTAGGAGCATGCTTGAGCCCCCCTTGCCAAATATTGGGTTGTATAGACAGTCTGTTCTGGAAGCAAAGGAAGTAAAGAAGCAATTGCAGCAATTGTGGATGTGTGGAGGTGGTTCATCTGCTTAATGTTGCCTTTATTATGGTCATAACTAAACCAAGCATTGAGTGATATTATAACATAATTCTAAGGAATATATTATATGTCAGTTATAGCTAGACTTAGAAAATTCATAATAGATAGAAGAGAGTGGCTCAAACATAAGATAACTTATATGCGAGAAAATGGGAGAATCGATTTAGTTTGGAACTATTATTGCCCTAACCCATACAAAATAAGTAGAGTTGACTATCAATCTCTCTCAAGGTCTAGATGAGATTAAAAGTGGGATTGATACTCAAGTTTAAGACTAAGGGTCCTTAACTTTCTTATGTGTTCCTTACTAACAATACTTAATCATGTGGAAGCAAGTAAGAAAAAAGATAAGTAAATAGATTGCAAATTATCAATTTTCCTTCTTATTACTTTATTTATTTTTCTTAATGTGTAATTTTTTTGTTTTTTCTTCTAGTTTATCAAAGAATTAAAAGTGAAATCAACATAAGATGACTACAAACAAATAGCCCCAAAATATTACATTAAATAAGATGAAACTAAAACAAAATGATGTTATTGTTCATCATGTGTTTTCTTATAATTTTATCAAATTAAAGTTCATTTTTACTAGCATAAATTAAAAAAGTGAACATAAATGCTAAAAACAAAAAGAGAAACTATAAATTATGACTCAATTTAAATCCCAAGCAGGTGGTTAAAAGTAAAAGCTAAAAAAACTAACAAAGAATGATTGATCACATATAGAAGCAATAAATAGAAGCAATAAATGATTAATAAATCAAAGTAAATGTGATCAAATCTCCTTATTTTATTCATAAAAATAATCGTCAAATTTGTATTCAATTAGTACAATGGCACGTGGCACTAACAACCTTGAAATTGAGCTTAAAATGTTTTATCCAATCTTGAAGCTTAAGAAATCTTACAAAGAATTCAAACCAACAAATGAAATAGGCTCGTCATGACTCAAGGGAAGTACATAATTTATAACGTTAGCCTTTAATAGAGTCACCCACAAACTACCTCAACTACTTGAACTTTTGGAAGAGAACTCCTATTTCGTCTCATTTTGTTTTTCCATCTTCTTTACTTAAATAGTAAATTGGAAAACACAAAATAGTTACTAACTACTTTGAAAATAAATTATTAATTAATTAATATCAAACCTTTTAAGATTTAGATTTCAAAAATCACATAACAATTCTTTCTAAAATTATAACTTTAGAGTTTCACATAACAAATCTTTCGAAAAGTATAACTTTAGAGTAAAACTCAAATAAGGGAAAAAAAGGCCAAACATCTAATGCCACAACTTAGAGAGCCTAGCTTCATAGGATGCGAGCTCCCAAAGCTTAATTATCCTCTTTATAGTTACCCAAACTTTTACCTTTGCATGAAAACCATGTATAAGAAACTAATGTTACATATTAAGCCATCACATAATACTGTAATAATCATAATATATTAATGAAGATGGCCCACATTTACTGGGGGAAAATGGTTGAAATAAAGAGCCACCAAAATAAGCCCATCACGAACTAAAGTAAAATATAGTATCATGTATAAAATATGACCTATTAGTTCATCAAAATCATAAATCTTTGAATAAGCAATTTAAAAGTACTTAATATTGTCCAACAATCCTTCTAAGTGCCACTACAAAAGGTGCACTGAAAATGAGATCAATTATAACACTGGGAGAAGTAGATATTGAATACGATGACGAAGAAGGCCGTGGGTCTCTTTGATTAGGCTACTAGTGGTATATATCATCGTATGATATTTTAATTCTCATTTCCACTAAAGGTTGAGTAGAGTAAATGATATTTTAATTCTCATTCCAAGAAAGGTTGAGTGTAGTAAATGCAAGGGTGAGAATCCTCAAAATGATCAACATGAACTTTTATAAGAGAAGCCATGGGAGTATTAGTTGTAACAACAATAGGGCATTTACAACAAGGGATTTAAAAGGCTCTTACGAAGGCAAGGGCAAAGGTGAGTCATTGATATGTG
>JASDQU010587882.1:32520-44345 GCA_032191745.1 Picea mariana | reverse complement strand
AAATGGGCTCTTCAAATTCCTATGAAAATGGTTCCAATGGACTCAGGATGTCCAAAAACCCCTAGCTGGGCTTTTACAGCTCCTCATTTGGCCAAAAATTGAAGAAGTTATGCTTGCTGTCATTTTTTCCCCTTCAAGCTCTGTTACAGGCTCACCATATTGCACCTGTGGAAGAATGACCTGGCCTCTGAGCGTTTTCAGTGCCTAAACCCAGCACCAACGCGTGTCTCGCAAAATGCGTCAAATTGTCGAACCGTTAACGGGAATAAGGCCCCCCGAAACGGAGGTGTTGGGCGCATGGGGGGCCATATGGCAACGCCCCAGTGCATAAAGTAGGCACCTGTTCTTAGGTTAACTCCGAAATTGACATGTGGTGGGTAACCGTTTGAAAACAAAAACCAAGTTCTATAACCACGTGCACATTTAAATAGTGGTCATATAACAAACCTGGAAACCGTGGGCTATACATTAACAATCCCCGTGCGTTATAACTTGTACCAACAGTTACACATTAATACCACAGAATATGTTACCATACACGTTCATATGCAAACAAAACCACGAGCCATTCCGTGTGGAATTTTCCCACGCATACAATATATATGGTTTAACAATTGCGCGGGCTTTGGGTTAAGCATTAGTGCATGGTCATATGACATTGCAACATGACCATGGGTCGGGCCTAAGCCCCGACCTGCCCCCTTTCCAAAATACAATACACACAACTTAAAATATATGTGCGTAGGAATAGAAAACAGGGAACACGGGTTGGTCTATTGTTTAGCAGATAATGCAAATTCATTAGGTGGAGGAGAGGTCCGTGGGTCGAACCCCACGGCCTTCAAAACCTTTTACACATGAACCCAATAACAAATCAACGAGTGACACATGTCAACATACCATTCGTCCACGTAAACCAATGAAAATGTGCCAACGAACAACCAATCAATATGTGCCATGTCATCAAACTACCAACTCAGCTGTCGCGTCACCAAGCCACGCAGGATGCTGACGTCAGCATGTGCCACGTGTCACCCTTCTAGTGGTGACATGTGTCACTTCCAGATTGGTCAAATCGTACACTGAAATTGCCAAAAATGCATGACACGTGTCATGCCCAGGAGCTGCCACATGTCCTATACGGACATGCCACATATGTTGTACGGTCCTGCCACGTGTCCTGTACGGATAGGTACAGTCAGCATCAAATTTTTCTCTGTTTGGCTCGACGAACAGATCATGATAACTTCTCCATACGGACTCTGTTTGCGAAAGTAAATATACCGCCGGAATCAGGAGAACGAGACGGACGCAATGGCACCATTTTCGTCACATTATGAGAACTTTGAAAATTGAGCAAATTTTAGACCCCTGGTCCAGATTATGATTAGAAATATATGGGGCCGAGCCCACTTGGGATTTTTTTGTGGATGCGGTAAAGGAACAGTATTACCTTGTTGGAAAATATGAGGACTAGTACATGAGATGGACCACATTGTGGAAAGAGAGGGGCCAAGTAGTTTCAGAGTTCACCAATACCTTCCATACCATGCACACCAATATAGGTATCAAAGACTCTGACTGACATTTGGTTCTGATATACCGGGGGCTCTACATAGATACATCCAAAATGAAATGGATTTTTCAGAGATCTCATCACTCAGTGCTGCTTATCGATATGTTGTTAAAATCAAGAAGAAATTTAAGCACCATAGCAAATGGTATTTTAGTTATGCAAATCCATGACAACCAAAGCATGACAAAGATGGCCCTAGCAAATAGTCTCCTGAAAACCAGTCCAAGCCACAAGAAAAGAAGGGTCATGGGAAGACAAAGAAGGACACCGGAAAATGGTGTGATTTCCACAAAAGTCCCCTACACAACACCGATGAATGTAGATCAAAATAGTCATTAGTGGCTGAGATCAAAGACAAGGAGCCGAACCCTGACTCAGAATCCGATTCTGAAAATAATGGTAAAAGACAGATCATCGACGCAGACCCCACTGCTATTGTTGCGACCGCAACAATTCATCCAGAATAACCAACTGAACCTGAAGAGGGGGAGCTCCTTTTTCATTCACAGATTTGGGTGAAGGGGACCCCACTGCATTTTATTGTTGATAGCAGAAGCCAGAAGAACTTCATCTCAGCAAAGGTGATCAAACAGTTGGGATTTTCGACAACACCACACCCGCAGCCATACAACATTGGGTCACTTCGCCAAGGATGAGTTCTTCGTGTCAGCCAACAGTGTCGATTTTCATATGACATATAGCCCTTGAAGGATGAGATATTATGTGATGTTTCCCCACTAGATGTCTGTGATGTTCTCTTGGGCCAACCATATATGTGGAAGCGCCATGTTGTTAATGAGTCTCCACCTCGCAGTGTCATTGTTTCTTTGGGCGGTCATCTTTACAGAATACTAGAGGTAGTTCTGATTATTGTTCCACTAAAAAAGTGTCGCAAGGTAGTATCTCATACTGCAAAATTCAGCTTCTTCACAATCTATTCAAAAGGGGAATAGAAGGACACTGCAACCACTACAGCCTCACCACAATCACCTTCTATCCAACATAAGCAAGTCAAAAAGGTTGCAGCAAAGAGAAAATATTCCTTCTGCACACTGTCCTCTCATGTTCTCAACCTTTTGAACAACCTCATCCTCAACAGTTCCTTTACAAACTTCCACAAACTGATCAACGTGACGTCTCCACCAAGGCAAGTAGCTCACGAAGATTTAGATTCAACAACAATTTTTTCCTCTCCCCCGAGCACTCAACGTAATGGATACAATTTCTTCCTAAGGAGGGAGGCTTGATCTAGGTGGATACCATTGTCCAACCACCTTTTCCAACTAGATCAAAATAGTTTTCTGGCAATTTTGGTAATTTACTATTTTTAGCAGTTTTTAACATCTAGGGCCATTTTGAGGCCCTAAAAGATTTTTTTTTGGAAAACAGGTTTGCAATATGTAAGTTCCTTCAATATTGCATCTAAAATGAATCTCCTTGATGATACCTTTCCAACAGTCTATCATACACCTAAAATGGAGATCGTATGCACAAGTTACGACCCCGAGAAGTTGATGTACTAACTTACCGAAATGGCGCCCACATGACTTTTGGCGCTTCATCTCCTAGGGTTAGGTTTTTTTATGTCGATGGATTTTGGAATTCCTTCTTATTGTAAAAAGGCCTTTAGAGCCTCATTGTAATCATCTTTTGGCAAATGCAAGTAGCCATCACATCTCTTCTCAAAGATAAGCTGCCACCATTCTAGCGAGTCTTTCACTCTGCATTTTTATAGTGTATACATTTCTTTCATTAATAGAAATTGTTTATTACTGTATATCTGTGTTTATGGTTGCATCTATGATATATTTATGTTATATTATTGAATATCTATGATATCCCTCTGCATTTCTTTATTACAAATCTGCTCTCATTTCATGCCGAAAATAATCTAGATCAGTGGTATCACAACAGGCTGCTCTTGATTGTTTTTCAGTGCATGTCCCCAACGAGGTCCAAGTATAGAAAGTTGGGTCTCAAGATTTTCTCTCTTGAGAAAAATCACTCCCATATACCCAAGAAACACTCGATGGTGGAAGAAAAGAAAAACGACGGAGAAAACGATCTTATCAGTCTGTTCCTTGAGCAAGCTCTTACACGACAGAGGGATGAAATGATGGAGAATTTTCCCCACATCCTTCAACGCCTTCAGATAGCAACATGCGCATCTTCATCAAGAGGCCACCTTGGAAGAACCTCACCTTTCAAGGTACAAGTTAATTTTGATATTCCTATATTTGAAGGACAAATAGATGCAGAAGCCCTAGACAAATGGTTAAATCTACTAGAAGGTTATTTCTCTGTTCACAATTTTTTCGATAGAGAAAACATCACCTTCGCACTCCTTAAAGCTCTCCTTCATGTCAAACATTGGTGGGAAACTTTGTGTGAGAAAATTTCCACAGAGGAGTCTGGAATATATGGGGTAGAGCCTACTTGGGATTTTTTTGTCGATGTGGTAAATGAATAGGATTACCCTATTGGAAACTATAAGGACCAGTACATGAGATGGACCACACTGCGGTAAGAGAGGGGCCAAGAAATTTTGGAGTTCACCAATACCTTTCATACCTTGCGCACGAAGCTAGGAATCAAAGACTTTGAATGACATTTGGTTTTGAAATACTGTGGGTCTCTACCCATATACATCCAAACTGAAATGTATTTTCTGGAGATCTCATCACTCGGTGTTGCTTATCGATATGATGTTAAAATTGAGTAGAAATTAAATAACCAGAAAAAACAGGATTTCAGGTATACAAATACGCAACAACCAAAGTATGACAAAGATGACCCTAGCAAACAATATCTTGAAAACCATTCCAAGCCATAGGAAAAGAAGTGTCATGTAAAGATGAAGAAGGACACTGGAAAATGGTGCGATTTCCACAAAATCCCCTGGTAAAACACCGATGAATGTCGCTCAAAAAAATAACTGGTGGCTGAGATCAAAGCCAAGGAATCAAACCCTGATTTAGAATATGATTTTGAAAATAATGGTAAAAGACATATCATTGATGTAGACCCCACTGCTATTGTCGTGACCGCAGCAATTCAACCAGAAGAACCAATAGATCCTGAAGAGGGGGAGCAAATTTTCATTCACAAATTAGGGTGAAGGGAACCCCACTGCATTTTATTGTTGATAGAGAAAGCCAGAAGAACCTCATCTCAACAGAGGTCATCAAACAGTTGGGATAGTCGACAACACCACATCCACAACCATACAACATCAGGTGGCTTCGCAAAGGATGAGATCTTCATGTCAGCCAGTACTATCAATTTTCATACGACATCCAACCCTTCAAGGATGAGGTATTATGTGATGTCGCCCCACTGGATGTCTGTGATGTTCTCTTGGGCCAACCATATATGTAGAAGTGTAATGTTGCTTATGAGTCTCAACCCCACAGTGTCATTGTTTCTCCGGGGGTTCATCTATACAGAATACTAGAGGTAGCTCTGACTATTGTTCCACCAAAAAAGTGTTGCAAGGTAGTATCTCATACTGCAAAATTCATCTTTTTCACAATCTGTTCAAAAGGGGAACAACCTCGCCACAAGCACCTTCTATCCAATAGAAGCAGGTCAACAAGGTTGCATAAAAGTGCAAACATTACTTTTTCACACCGTCGTCTCATGTATATTGAAATTTTGAGCAACCTCATCCTCAACAGCTCCTTGACAGACTTCCACAAACTGAGCAACGCGACATCTCCATCAAGGCAAGCAACTCACCAAGATTCAGATTCAACAACCATTTTTTCCTCTCCCCCAGACACTCAAAACAATGGAGACCATTTCTTCCTAAGGAGGGAGGATTGATCCATGTGGATATTGGTGGCCACCCACCTTTCCCAACTGGCTCAAAATAGTTTTCTGGCAATTTTGGTAATTTACTATTTTTAGCAGGTTTTAACTTTCAGGGCCATTTTGAGGCCCTAAAAGATGGTTTTTAGGAAAACAGGTTTGTAATATGAAAGTTCCTTTGATATGGCCCCTAAAATTAATATCCTCAATGGTACCTTTCCAATGGGCTATCATATGCCTATAATGAAGATCGTATGCAAAAGTTACGACCCCGAGAAGTTGATGTACTAACTTACCCAAACGGGGCCCACATGACTTTTGGCGCTTCATCTCCTAGGGTTAGGTTTTATTATGTCGAGGGATTTTGGCATTATTTCTAATTGTAAAAGTTCCTTCAGACCCTCATTTTAATCATCTTCTGGTGAATGCGATTAGCCGTCACATCTCTTCTCAGAGATAAGTTGCCACCATTCTAGCGAGTGTTTCACTCTATATTTTTACAGTCTTTGTACATTTCTTTCATTAATATAAATCATTTATTATTTTATATTTTTGTTTATGGTTGAATCTCTGATACATTTATGTTATATTATTGAATATCTTTGATATCTCTCTTCATTTCTTTATTGTATCTCCGCTCTCATTTCGTGCTGAAAATACTTCGGACCAGTGGTATCAGAGTAGGCTGGTCTTGATCGTTTTTCAGTGGATTTCCCCGACAAGGTCCAAGTATAGGAATTTGGGTCTCGAGCTTGTATCTCTTGAGGAAAATCTCTCTCACCCACCCAAGAAACCCTCAATGATGAAAGAAAATAAAAATGATAGAGTAGACGATCCTATCAATCTGTTGCTTGAGAAAGCTCTCACATGACATAGGGATGAAATGATGGAGAATTTTTCCCACATCCTTCAATGCCTATGGATAGAAACAGGTGCATCTTATTCAAGAGATGACTTTGGAAGAACCTCACCTTTCAAGGTACACGTTAATTTTGATATTCCTTTATTTGAAGGACAAATAGATGCAGAAGCCCTAGACAAATGGTTAAATCTGCTAGAAGGTTATTTCTCTGTTTACCATTTTTCTGACAGAGAAAATATCACCTTCACACTCCTTAAATCTCTCCCTCATGTCAAACATTGGTGGGAAAATTACTGGGAGAAAATTTCCACAGAGGAGTCTGGAATATATGGGGCCGAGCCCACTTGGGATTTTTTTGTGGATGCGATAGAGGAATAGTATTACCCTGTTGGAAACTATGAGGCCCAGTACATGAGATGGACCACACTACAACAAGAGAGGGGCCAAGTAGTTTTAGAGTTCACCAATACCTTCCATACATTTCTCATCAAGCTAGGTATCAAAGACTCTGAGTGAAATTTGGTTGTAAAATACTGTGGGGCTCTACACAAATACATCCAAACTGAATTGGATTTTCTGGAGATCTCATCACTCGGTGTTGCTTATTGATATGCTGTTAAAATCGAGAATAAATTTAATCACCAGAAAAAATGGGATTTCAGGTTTGTAAATCCACAAAAACCAAAGTATGACAAATATGACCCTAGCAAACAGTCTCCCGAAAACTAGTCCAAGCCATAGGAAAAGAACGGTCATGGGAAAACAAAGGACACTAGAAAATGGTGTGATTTCCACAAAATCCCCTAGAACAACACTGATGAATGTCACTCAAAACATTTATTGGTATATGAGATCAAAGACAAGGAGCTAAACCCTGATTCTCAATCTGATTCTGAAAATAATGGTAAAAGACAGATCATCGACGCAGACCCCACTGCTATTGTCGCGACCGCAACAATTCAACCAGAAGAACCAACAGATTCTGAAGAGGGGGAGAACCTTTTTCATTCATATATTTGGGTGAAGGGGACCCCACTGCATTTTATTGTTGATAGTGGAAGCCAAAAGAACCTTATCTTAGCAGAGGTCATCAAATAGTTGGGATTGTCGACAACACCACACCCACAACTATACAACATCGGGTGGCTTCGCCAAGGACAAGATCTTCATGTCAGCCACCAGTGTTTATTTTCATACGACATCCATCCCTTCAAGGATGAGGTATTATGTGATTTTTCCCCACTAGATGTCTATTATGTTCTCTTGGGCCAACCATATATGTGTAAGCGCCATGTTGTTTATGAGTCTCGACCCCACAGTGTCATTGTTTCTTTGGGAGGTGACCTCTACAGAATACCAGAGGTAGTTTTGACTATTGTTCCACCAAAAAAGTGTCGCAAGGTAGTATCTCATACTGCAAAATTCAACTTCTTCACAATATGTTCAAAAGGGGAATAGAAAGACACTGCAACCACTACAACCTCGCCACAAGCACCTTCTATCCAACAGAAGCAGGTCGACAAGGTTGAAACAAGGCACAAAGATTCCTTATGCACACCGTCCTCTCATGTATCTCAACTTGTTGAACAACCTCATCCTCAATAGGTCCTTGAAATACTTCCACAAACTCAGCAACACGATGTCTCCATCAAGGCAAGCAGCTCACCAAGTTTCAGATTCAACAACCATTTTTTCCTCTTCCCCGGGCACTCAACGGAATGGATACCATTTATTCCTAAGGAGGAAGGATTTATCTAGGTGGATATTAGTGGCCACCCACTTTTTGCAATTGGATCAAAATATTTTTCTGACAATTTTGGTAATTTACTATTTTTAGTAGTTTTTAACTTCCGGGGCCATTTTGAGGCCCTAAAAGATGTTTTTTTGGGGAAAATAGGTTTTCAATATGGGCGTTCCTTTGATATTTCACCTAAAATTAATCTCCTTGATGATACCTTTCCAATGGGCTATCATACGCCTAAAACAAAGATCGTATGCAAAAGTTACTACCCTGGGAAGTTGATGTACTAACTTACCTAAACGGGGCCCACATGACTTTTGGCGCTTCATCTCCTAGGGTTAGGTTTTTATATGTCAAGGGATTTTTTCATTCCTACTTATTGTAAAAAGGCCTTCAAAGCCTCATTGTAATCATCTTCTGGTGAATGCGAGTAGCCATCACATCTCTTCTCAGAGATAAGTTGCCACCATTCTAGCGAGTCTTTCACTTTGTATTTTTACAGTCTCTGTACATTTATTTCATTAATAAAAATCATGTATTACTATATACATGTGTTTATGGTTGCATATTTGACACATTTATGTTATATTATTGAATATCTGTGATATCTCTCATCATTTCTTTACTATATCTCCGCTCTCATTTCGTGCCTAAAATAATCCAGATCAGATCCCCCCTAGGGAAGGATGTTGCAATCTAAGGTTAGCCCCTGCATAATGATTGAATCCGATACTAGGAATTTGTTGAGTCTTGTTGCTACCTAATATTGGTTCATCTTATTATTGTTCCAGGTGAACTTCCCATTATTAGTTTTGAGGTCTACCATTTTCGATTTGTCTATGAACTTTGAAAATTCTTCCACATCCCTATCCAATTTTCTTGTACCTCCTTTTTTCTCCGCAAGTGACGTGATGATGTTGAAGTCCCCTTCCAGGATCCATTGGAGGTTGTTGGATCAGATTTTAATATCTTGTAAGTATCTTATCATACCTCTCTTTTCCTATGACACTTAGGTCCCATACACATTAGTGCATAGAATCACCTCTGTGTTTCCAATCATTTACATGTGAACTATAAGGGTGGGCCTGGTCACTTCGGCTACTATTAGGCTCAGTACTTGTGGGTTCCAAAAGGTGAGAATACCTCCTACCATTTGGTGGCCTCCGATATCCACCATCTTGTACTTGTGCCATTGTTGTTTACTGATTGCCTCCACTCTGTGTGTATTGTATTTTGTCTCTTGAATAAAACAGAGATTCGATTGTTCCTGCTTTAGTTTATTTCTAAGAACTCTTTTATTTTGCGGGTTGTTTAGGCCTCTTATATTCCAATTTATAACCTTCATTTAAACATGTGGGGGGAGTTGGGGAAGAATTTCTTGATCTTACCCGAGTTTATCAATAACACTCCAAGCTCCTGTAGGGCAACGCTATTTGATTTCTTGCCTTTTTACCTCCATGTCTGCTTGGGTGAGAGTTGTCATTGTCCCTCTCCCACTTTGACTCCTAGGTGTCCAATATCCCTATGTGTGTGCTTTAGTCCTCTAGCTTTGGCTTCCTCCGTTAGGATAAATAGGTACTAAATGCGGTCAAGTTGCTCTGTTGGTACATTGTCTACTCCCTGTCTTTTCCATTGCTCCAGTATGTTTAGGAGATCTATCCCTTCCCTTTCCACAAGGTCTCTGAGATCAAGATATTTTTTGCCTACTTCGCTTGGGGTCATTTCCACATCTCCCTTTTCTTCTTGCATGGGGGTGTTGTCATCTCCGATTTCTCCATCCATTGGGGTTGCGCAACTCCCTTGTTCCTTCTTGTTACTTGGCCAATCAATGGATTCATTTGTTGCTTTTTATTGACTTATTGAGATTTTTTTTAATCCTTTTCGTTTTCTTCCCCTTCATTGGTTTTGTCCTGTCCTTTCATTTTATTTTGGGTCTCCGAGTTACTTCCTACTGGGGTTCTACTCTTCTTTTTGTTTTCTCTGCATTTGGTGTTCAATTTTATAAACCCATCATCATCTTGCTATGATTTGGGGTTTTCCGCTTCCTGTTTTTTATTAAGAGGGAATTCTCTGATTAGGTGGCCATGTTCATGGAAGCTTCTATATATGAAGGGGATATGTTCCTAATCTATGTTTTGGATCCATTCCTCATCCCTGAATTTCAGACTTATGGCTTCTGGGAGTGCTCTCGACACATCCATCTCTATGCAAATTCTTGCGTAAGATGTATATCTCCCTTTTAGGGTGGCTTCTGAGGTCTTCACATATTTCCACAGTTTCTTTCCTATTTCTTCGAAAGTAGAGGGTAACCAATAATATAAAGGTAAGGAATAAAATCTCAGCCAGACCAACACCTTTTTGAAAGTCTCTTTTTCTGAGGAGAAATTTTCCTTCCATGGTCGCATGTACAGTGCTATTGAGGCATGGAAGTATGGCCATCCCTCAAAGACTCTATCCCTATCCTCCAGGTTCATGAATAGTGCTGTGAAGAATCCCTTCAAGCCTAGGTGGAGCTCCACTTATCCATTTGGCTTCCAATGATATTTAATCTAGTTGCGCAACATTCTTTCTGTCGGCCAGAAACCCATGAACTTGCATATTAGTGCATTCGTCTTCATCTGGTCCCTGTAGAGTTGTGTTCACATATCTTCCAGTAGCACCTTGGGTATCATTTCTATTTTGGGTTTCCATGGGTTGTGCCCTTCTACCTCGTTCAACTTCGTTGTGTCTTACGCCTCACTCTGAGTTTCTCTGGCTTCTTCTCCCATGCACTCACTTTTTCCCTGGTTCCTTTCCTGACCTTTTTCTGGCTCTGATCCTGAGGTACCTGTCATTGCTTCCTTGAAAACTACGCCTCTTGGCCCTTTCCCTCTATCCACCACTACCTGTTTATATGAGGGGGTACCCTTAACCACCCCTTTGGTGCTCATGATGTCCTCTACTATGGCCACGACTGTCAAAACCTAGCTTGCAGTTTCTCCAAACCCTATATTTTTTGAGTTGTGTACCCAACGTTGGGAAAATTGTTGTATGTGATATTTAGTGTAATGATTTCTTAGATTTAAATATTTTTTTTAGCAAGTTAAAACAAAAACTAAAGATTGATGGAAATACTAACCATACAGATTTATGAATATCTATAAAAATTAAGATAATAAAAGAGTATATTTAGGTTAAGATAGAGAATTAAAGTATTAAAGCTAAGAAAGTGTTAAATATTTACAATTTAAAGATTTAAAAAAAAAAAATTATGGATATTAATTATAAATATTTAATAGGAAAGTGATTTGCGAATAATAATAAAATGATAAATAAAGAAATAAATATCAAATTTAAAGTAAATATTCATATTTTAATTGAGATAGATTTAAAGTAATTATAATGCCTTTTATAAATAATTTTTTTTTATTTTCTTAGATTATCATCAATGAAATATGCATGCAAAAATTAGTCGCATGTTTTTCCATACATATCAAAACTAAAACATGTGGCACACTATCAAGTGTTTGTTGAAGTCTGGTACAAACTTGGCTCTCTAAACTACACAAGAGTCTATCTACAACCATGGTTGTTCTAAACAAAGAAACAAAATAACAGTAAAATAAATTAGACTGTGGGCGAACCCAGATTATCGTCACCATTGGGAGGTCATAGAGAAAACATATAGTATTGACAGCATGACAGGAACTTGTTCTAGGTCGGATTTCTTGACAGGGAATCGAATAGAACATCTGGCATCGAGAGAGGGTAGTATGGCAGTGAAGCTACTCTCCTGCATCCTATCTCATTTCAAAAATTAATTGAAGATGATCCTTTGAGAAGCATCATCTACTAGG
>JASDQU010587881.1:18479-31781 GCA_032191745.1 Picea mariana | reverse complement strand
AAGATAATTTATATTAGGCTATTAGCCTCCAAGAGAAGAAGTCGGCCAGAATTAATAATAATATACTGAACAGACACATACCCAAAAGGAGAAGTCGACCCTAACTAACTGGCATGATTACTATAAATACAGGGCGCCAGTTCTCATTTGTCACATCTCAGGACTGCAGTTTTCCCAGTTGGTGCGCACTGCAGTTGCAGTTGGTGCGCAGGTTTGGAGGAGGGTTGCAGGTGCAGCAACAACACCAACTAGTTTCAGTATTGGCTTGAATATCTCTTGGCTAGGGTTTGGACTATCTGATAAGATTTTTGTGATGCGCTATCCTTGGGGATTGATGCACTACTCTTTGTTTGGCTATCTAGCCTAGGGTTTGCTTCCGGAGGAATTCTCAATCAAGGTTAAGGTGCTCGGAGGGAGGCTTTGTCTTGTGGTTGGGTGACGAGGGTATCGTCAATGGTAAAACGAGCACACCATCTTCTATATTCTAACACTTTTATCATTTACTTTTAAAAAAACATGCTCTCCCTCATTGAATTCCCTGTATTTCCTAATTTTATCTACATAACACCTTTTCCTATCCTATGAAACCTTTAAGTTCTTCATGATCTATACCATTTTCTCTTCCATCTCTTTTAGCAATTCCGGCCCAATAACTTCTTTGTCTACTAGGTTGTCCTAGCTCACTAGCATGTTGCATTTCCTACCATACAAGGCTTCAAAAAGGATCATCTTTGATGATGTCTAATACCTGCTATTGTAACAAAATTCAACTAGATGACGATAGTCTTCCCACTTGGAAGGCTTGTCCATTACATACATCCTCAACTTGTCTTCAATTATCCTATTAGCCCTCTCTATCTTCCCATTTGGCTCTTGATGGTTTGTTGCAATGAAATTAGAATTAGTCCCAAATACCTTAAACAAGCCCTTCCAAAAGTTGGAAGTGAACTTGGGATATTTGTCCAACAATATTGCTTTAGGAACACCATGTAGCCTGGAAATATCCTTCATGTAAATCCATGCAGTATTAGCTTCCTTGTGAGTTGTTTTCACTGGTATAAAATGTGTAGTGTTTGTAAGTTTTTCCACCACTACCATGATGGAATCGTTTTTCCTTGTAGTTCTTGGTAACTTGGTGATAAAATCTATTGTAACTATCTCCCATTTCCATTTAGGAATGGGCAATGGTTGTAACAATCCCATTGGATACCTATGATCAATCTTCACTTTCTAACATTCCATGCACCTGTCTATGTAATCAACCACATCTTTCTTCATTCTAGACAAGAGATACCGACTTCTTATCGATGCAAATGTCTTCTAGTATCTTGTATGACCAACATATGGTACATTGTGCATCTCCTTCAAAACTAAATTTCTCAAATCCCGAGTGTTAGGAACATAAAATTTGTCTCGAAACAAGAATATTACATTATCTCACTATAAGGAGAACACCTTCTAGAGGATGTTTTTGCAGAGCTTTTTAGTGTTACAAAATTTGGAAAAATTTCAAAAATTCTCCACTACAACCTTCTCTATTGGCTACTGAGGTTTTAGCGAAGTTTTTAACAAATGTTCCTAATAAATAATTTTTTTTGGGTGGATAGAGATTGTAGCAGATGTTATTTTTTTTCGATCATTTTATTGTCAAAATGCACTGGTGTGCCATTAAATATAGCACCCTGGTGCGTACCTAAACATAAGACGCATCAGAACTACCTTACATTAAATGCCCTAGAATTTACATAAAACCAAAAAAGCATTGGCATACCATTACATAAATTCTCGGTGTGTACATAAAACAAAAAGACACCAGTGTGCCATTACATGAAATTCCCCATTGCATACATAAAATGAAAATGCGTCGGTTCACCATTAGATTAATGCCTCAGTGTGTATAAAGGAAAAAAAACACACTGGCGCATTTATAGTTTTTACACCTCAGATTCCCAATTTGTTGTATGCAACACCAGTGCACTTTTATTTTATGTCTTCTGGTGCTTGTATAATTCGTACATGTTGGCGCTTGTATTACCCTATGCATTGAAAGGTACTAAAATTTCCAATATTCAAGGTGCATTTATTTTGTTTAAAGCACTGGTGCATTTATTTTATTTAAAGAACCGATGTGTTTATTTTATTTAAAGCACATGTGTTGTTATTATATTTAAAGAACCAATGCATATTTATCACATGCCCATTGTAAAATTCTAAAACGATATATATTATTGCATGTTATATGCACTAGTCCTTCAGTATAATTAATATGTATCGGTGAACATTCTTAATATGCACCGGTGCATATAACCCCTTAAAAAGACCTATTTCTATATTATTTAAGGCACCATTTTGTGAGTTCATAAGAATGCACTGATGTATATATTTTAATTAATTGTTTTTTTTTTTTTATAATAATATTGTTTTTTGTATTTTTGTTAATGCATTTCGATATAATGATTGCATTAATGCCTTATTCAATGGATTGCACCTCTATTATTTGCAACAACGTAAATCCTTCACATATTAATTAATTAGTTATTTGCAACAATGTAAATCATTCACATATAAATTAACCGACAACACAACATTTTACAACATTTGACAATGCAATAAAATAACAAAATCATTTTAGTATATATATGGACAAGAGACCCATGGTCATACAAAATGGTACAATGTAAAGGTCCACAATAATCAAAATGGAACCAATATGTAATTGTTACACTTATTGGTAACATGTCTTCATGCAATCGAGACGTTATGTCCACTACATTAAGCAAAATCCCTGATTTTTATAGATTGATATTCCAAAACATACAACTTGCAACAAAATTCAATAATATTGATTGTCATTCATCACTTGAAATGTTGTCATTGCTCGAGCTATGTGCATCCTTCATTTCTTGATTAGTTGTAGGAGATATTGTTCTTTGGTTATTTAAAGGGATATTTGATTGCTCGACTTTTTTTTTTTTTTTTTACGTTCCAACTGATCATGTTCCATCTACAAATTACATCGAAATTAAGTGTAATAAGTAAATCTATATTTATAATATAGTAGAATATACATGATTGCATGAATAAAAAAATGTACCATAGAAATGAGTGATTCATAAACCATACACATTCTTTCGAAGCTTTTCCTCATGTTGTGTAACAAAAGATATTTTGTTGGCTCCTCTCCATACTTTGTTTCCCTCATGTTTAATACACTATGACAAAGAATAATTGACATAATTAATATAAAGGTTTATGATTGTTCCATTAATTATAAAACAAGGGAAGTTAAACAACTTAGCTACTTACAAATTGTTCAATTAAACCTTGATACTTCAACATATACTCATAACCCTCAATTAACCCAATGCTGATCAATTATTCAATTGTCTCTTCTTTGCATGTTAGAACCTATTAAAAGACATCCATGAACTAGTGTAAATTAATTATTTAAATATAAAGATCACAACATATATGAAAACTTAAGTAACATCGAAAACGTAAGTACTCACAAACTTTGCGATCAACCCTTTTCTTCCTTTTTGTTCCGTCTTATGTGCTAATTGGGTTCCATTTTGTCTTTTTTTATACAACAAAACAATTGAAAATTAGTATTTAATATGATAAATAAATTCGATGTACATAAAATAATAAGTGAATGATCACATACCTCTGATGCACGTTGTTGATGGTATGCATTCTCCTATGATGCAATTATGTTCATTTCTTTTACCATCTCCTTGTACACTTTTTTGGACATCCATACTGACATGTATTGCGTTTCCCCTCGTTTGTCACTTGGAATTTTCATAATCTTCCTAAAAAACAAAAAAAAACAATAATGTTTTTTAAATGGACATGAAAGTAAATATAGTAAAACAAATTAATTTGGTAATTATTGGAACACATTATAGAAAAATATGTTTAGTAATAATACCTTTTATATTATTCTTTTTTGTTATTGCAAGTTTTTTCTATCGCAAGTATCACAGGTCTCATTGACCATGGCTCCAAAAATACTTCTTGTAGTGTATGTATAACCTGATTCTTGGAGTCACTGGATTGATTTTTGTATTGTAAGTGGAAATGATGTCTATATGTTCTATCCACTATATCCCTCAAAGCTCTGTAAAACAATTTTCCCCTCTCATTAACTTCAAGCACTACTCCAGATGAACTGATGACCAAACCGTCATCATCATTTACATCCTTAAGAATTTTTGTTCTCTTAGGATGAGATTCCACTCCCTCACTATTGGTCCTTGCAAACCATTAAAAAAATGTGAAATCGAGTGTCTAAAAATTGTTATCAATCAATGTTTTTTTATTTTTATTTTCATTTATTTTATTTTATACTGGCGAAATCGGAAACTCGCAGTTCTCGTACTTGCATGACATGGGGTCAATACCCATCCAATACCACTATAACCTCCATGTGCGCCACACATCCTGAAAGCATGGAGTACAAGTAAATCGGGGTGAGAATCGAACTTGAGACCTATTTTACATATTTTCTTCCATTTACATGGTACTTCCCAATCGGTCTACACCCTTGCGGCTTGCTAGCAATTACTGTTAATAAAATTCATTTTTAGTAAAAAGTCAAAGAAAAATTTAATGTTGATTACTTTTCAATCCACTTGTTCCCTCTCTTTGCAACATTTTCATAAATATTTTACGCTTTTTTGCACTAAGATTGTGAACAATATTATCGATTTTCTTCAAATTTTTTCTCAACATGACACACATTAACCAATACACATCATTAATTTAAACTTACAAATATTTCAAATATATTAATTGTTTTAATAAAACTCAAAGAACTTGCCTCCCTCTCTTCTTAGGATGAGATACCATTACACTCATTGCAATGAGATGTTTTCGTTGAGCTTATATCATCCATATTGTATAAAAAAAATAAGGAATCATCATAAATAAAAATTATGAAATTTCTATACAATTTAGTATTTCGATGTGTGTCATTAAATAGAATACAATGGGGCATCAAACATATGTGTGCATCAATCCATACTTTTATTCATTGTGTGCGCCACTAACCTATACACATATGATACAAAGATCAATAATATTTATTTTTTCTACCAATCGGTTCTTTTCATAGAAATATGCACCCTGATGCACATTTCTATAAAGTGAGCACCGAGTTGCTACCTTTGTATAGTGCGCATTGATGCAATTTTCCTATACAATGCACATTGCATACTACGAAAAAGTTTTTTGATAAAATCATTGAAAACAACAAGGATAAAATGGTTTGAGATCTGATGCAATGAATGGTACCATTACAACAGATACCAAACACCCCATATGCAACTAAATAAACCCTATAAAATAATTTTCTTAAAAAAACAAACGGGCTATAAAAATCTATTGATTAAAAAAAGAGGGGGACCAAAAAAACAACAAGAAATCTATGGCTTCCAATACTGAAGGTAACTACGAAGCCCTTTTATTTATTTTTTAATATGTATTGAATTTTTTTTGAATCAAATAGGGAAAAATTGAAATGATCATTAGAATGAAATCACATACCTGACATTTCTTCTCTACATATTTGTATGTTCCCTACAGATCCCTTCCAAAATTGGATCTTCAAAAAAATCTACCCACTCCAAAGTCTTTCGTTGTAAATCTCTCTTCCACGAACATTCCCTCTAAATTCTACCAAAAAATGAAATAATGAATAGTGTTATAATTTATAAACAAATACATTTTGAAAAATGAAATTTATTCTTTTTTTTCACTGTGTTTTTCCATGTATATAGTGTATCGGTGTACTATAAAGTGAACTGGTACACTTTGTATGTAAAAACACTTAGTAAAATATATATTTAAAAAAATAAATTTGTCAAAAAATCGGTGCACTACATAGATTAATGTGCCTCGATGCGTATATACATAAAACACACTGTGTTGGGCCCTTTGTTTTTGAAGACTGCCGAGTTTTGTGGAAATATTAATGTTTTGAGGAACAATATAGCATATCAATGAGAGATCTAAGTGGCAGAAAGCTAACTACCAGTATGACAACAAGAAAAATAGTCATGCACCAGCTAGAAGATAAAAAAAAAGAGATAGAACCTTCGAGCACATGCGAAGAGGAAACAAAATCAAGAAAGCATAATAGCAGAATCAAGACTTAGATACCAAGAAAGAAATACAAATTGGGAATTATGAAATGGGAAAGGGTTTCTTAGTTGTGATTTAGTTGCAAAATGACTATGTGTTGTAAGACTATTGTTTATGTAGTCCTTGTCGTTCTCTCTGTGTAAATAACTATCGTCATTATTGAGTCTATGTGATAAGTTGTTGTGAAGATTTTTTGGGAAAATTGTTCATTGGAGCATGAAGTGCATTATTTAAGCTATGATATTCTCCTTGTACTCGTGGGATTGTGAACTTTGAGACATTGATAATATGAAGGATCTTTTGGGCCCTAAAAATTTGGTTCTAATGTGCATGAATCCGTAATTTCTACTTTGCGCAAGTTCTTATATACTATGTATTTGATATTCCGTCTTTATTTCCAAGTATCTCTTCATGTATAGACTTGTCTTTATATTAAAAAACATGGATTATCTAATGCATATACTGGTGTATACTTCTAATAATATAATATTTCTACATTCAAGGATGGATCTATATTGTATTGTGTTAGATATGATGGTGTGCCCTCACTAACTCACTTTATCACACATAAGTCTCGGCTACGCTTTGGGTGAGACCTCTTTCCCTTGCAGAAGGTTGGATATGTCAATGCTACTAGACTACAACGATATCTTTATTGGTAACCTCCTAGAACCCTGGTCTCCAATTTTTCACCAAAAAATGATTTTGTTACTGGGACTAGCTTTTGAGTGAGTCTTTAGAGGATACAATAACACATCTTTAAGTCCAACTTTGAGAATTGGTGGGAAAGAAGGTGTGACGAGTTTTTCTTTCAAGAATTTGAGCTATGACATTAAAGTTTGAGGGTTGTGAAGGACGCTGTATTTTATTTCGAACCCGCGAGTAACCGATACAAAATCTTCTGGATCCGATTTCCTGAAGAGGTCTTTCAGTGGCTCGACTAGTTGCAAGAAGTGATAGAGTTTAAATATTGCATCAAGAGAATATTTAATTGGACCATTGAGCAGGTAGCAGCCCTGCATAAGTTGGATCATCAGATTTCTAGAGCTGTAGATTTTTGTGTACAGACTATTGTGTAGGAATACATTACTGAATCTACTGCAAAGAATCACCAATGTTTCTCAAAGAAAGAAGTAGTATTTTACATGTGATCCTGAGGAATATTGTTGTGAGAAATCTTGTTGTGGATCAATATTTTGCTAGCAGAAGAGGTAATGTTGTTGGTTCCTTCTGTTGAAATGGTAGCGTAAAACCCTTGCGCATGAGGGGTGGGTGATTCAGGTGAGGGTTCATGAGTTAGGATATGAAAGTTCTTAAGGTATGGGGGGTCATTGTGAGAAGAGTTCCAGAGATGAACGAGCTCAGAAAAGGGCTATGGTGATCGAAAAGAGGTGGTGAAAATATATAAAAAAATTGATGAAGAGGCCTGATTAGTCACAGAAGGAGATCGACTTTGCGAGTAGTCATAAAAGAGAGTTAGAGAAGTTGAGGGAGTTGTAGATACGCGGAAGGCTAGAAAACTGATGTTTGAAAGAGAAGTTTGAAGAGAAAGGTGAAATTTATGGAGAGAGTAGATGAGGTAAAGAAAAGTTGGAATAAATAATCAATATAGGCGTCACCCCCGAGGAAAAAGACTCAGTTGTAATCTATGAAGAAGTTACGGGAGGATCGGATCCTGTAGCGCCCAAATATGTGAAGTACCCTATAGGACTTGATACAATATGGCCTCCTAATGTGACCCCCAGGTTAAGGAATCCCATATTGTAGTCACATGAATCAGACTTGTATCACCCAATCCCTCAGTGAAATCTACAAATCCGATAAATTCTACACTAAATTCTCCCATAATTGCGGTCGTTTCTAATCATTCTAGTCCAACCAGTTCAAGTGGCAGTAGTAGTAGTAGTGTGGCAATTTATTTAGTTATATTGCAACCAGTACTATCGAGATTCATCTTAATAGGGTCCCCAAGTCCATCAATGGCACATCAACACGCTGTTTCCCTCACTTGATACCCAGAATTTTGGGGTAAAGGGGATGAGGATGTCAAATAACATTGGTTCCTTTGTGAGGCTATCTAGAGATCTTGCAGAAATTTAGATGCGAACAAACTAGTTGAGTTCTAGACCACATTAAGGGGTCAAGCATTAAAATGGTATATGAAATCCATTGAACTAGGGAATCCCAAGGGACAACCATTTACTTTAATTCAAGTGAAACACAAGTTTATAATAGAATTTCGACTACCCCAATCCGAGCAACATGATCTCTCTGAACTATTGGAAATTAAACAGAGAGATGTGGAATATTATTGGGGATATAATCAAAGGTTTAAGGATGTCACAGGAAAATTAGAAAACCCCATCCATGAAGACCACTAACGAGAATGGTTCATTCAGGGACTTTTACCATTAACCTAAATCCCATTAACCCAATAGAGGATATTCACTTTGAGGGAAGCCTTAGAATAGACTATGAAAATCAAGGAAACGATGGGATATCCTTGAAGCTTGCGGGTGATAAGACCACCTGATGACTATTATATTATGCAATTGCAAGGCCATATTTCCACATTAACTCATAAAATTAAAGAACCGACCATTCCTAGAGAAGATCACCCATAGGTATGGTGTTTAGGTTGCTACATTGAGGTTCATACAACGACGAAATGTCCTATACTAAGGGGTGCAAGACCCCCTCTACAACCGATGGCACCTCCACCAGTAGGACCATGAGGAGGGGTTGTGCAAGTTATCTCTACAACACCATTCCATGGCCCTATATAGTACCGCACCTTTCTAAATCATCAAGGAAACTAGAACAATGAATACTATAAAAATTTTTGAAGTCATGGGCATTCCCATTGACATTTCCCAATCCTATAAAAATATACCCATGTTTCGAACAAAGTTTACTGTGAATTATATGCATCCCCCACTCACACCACCAAGCAGTGTCGCACTCTGGATACTCTCATGGACAGACTGGATCGGTCTGCATTTAGGGTCAATGATGCTGATGTTTTACTTATACAGCTAGCAATTACAATTATTCTTTATTATTACAATCATTTAGCACATTATATGTATAAATAAGATCACTGAAAGAGAGGAAATCACAGAAACAATAGAGACACACAGATTATCTTTGGAAACCCTCATGGGGAAGAAAATCCAACAAAATTTCCTCAATATATATAGACCAAAAACAAAGCAGAAGATCCTCCTTTACTCCTTCACTAAGAAAGAGTAGTGTACCACTTAACCAAGAGATACCAGAAGATAAACCAAAACCCTCCTTGACGTCACCCCCAGTTACAAAAACTACTCCTCCAAGACTTGCACACTTTTTCCAAAGGCACAATAGGGCCTAATTAATAAATATAATATAATAATATTATTCAACATTCCCTCTTAGGTAGAATATTCTTCGAAGTTACAATATTTCAAAACTCCCCCTTAACAAGAAGGGTATTCTACTGACAACATCAATAGAAACCGACTGGACTCAATCCAACATCAAGAGAAGGAGACATTTCCATCAATATCTGGAACACTATCTGTCATATCTATAAATCAATGGAAGTTTTTCTCATCATCAACATCAATAGAAACTGAGCATCGTCATCATTTGCAGCGCAGAGCTAGAGTAACATGATCATCATAAACAACATGAAGTTGGTACAAAAACATCAATGAAACGAAGCTGGAACATCAACAACATGAAACTGGAACATCAACATCAACAACACGAAGCTGGAACATCAACATCAATAGCACGAAGCTGGAACATCAACATAAAAAACACGAAGTTGGAACATCAAAATCAACAACACGAAGCTTGAACATCAACATCAACAAAACAAGGCTAGAAAATCAACATCAATGGAAAAAATAGAGTGGAGCTGGAGTAACATCATCATTATCGACATGAAGCTGGAACATCAACATCAATGGCAGCAACAATGGGAACTCTGAAAGACCGTCCATTCAAACCTTATGATATCTATCCAGGGATAATAAAATTCCCTATGATATAAATCCTAACGAGCTGCCACACTATTGACCAAAACAAGTATATATATACATAGGAAATCTGACATACCGTCCATCCAAACCTTACAGGATCTGTCCAGGGATGATCAATTCCCTAGGATATAAATCCTAACGAGCTGCCCTGGTGGTGGTCACGATACCATAGTATAATCAACATCACTCTCCCTTTATAGGGAAGTCCTTTTGGACTGCAACAAAATTGTCTCGAAAGTACTCAACCTTCACATGAGATAGAGGCTTAGTCAACACATCTGCTACCTTCTCATCTGTGCCAACATACTGGAGCTTCACAACTCCCTTCTGTACTATATCGCAAGTGTAGTGGTAACGGATCTCAATGTGCTTCGTCTTATCATGGAACATTGGGTTCTCTGTCATCTTTATGAAACTCTGGTTATTAGAAAACATCATGGTAGCATCCATCTCTAGGTAAAAATAGACCCGTCAACAACTTCCGAATCCATATGGCTTCACAACTGGCGGAGCATGCTGCAATGTACTCCACTTCTGTCGTACTGAGTGTTGGGTATCTGTTATATTCTTTGTACGAGTAGTATTTTTTGCGTTGCACTGGGAGTGCATTGAGGAGATAGCCCCCCACGCGGGGTTTGGTAGCAACACCCCCGAGAAAAAAATTTCTTCCTCGAGAAACATGTGACATATTTAGGTGGTTTTTCTGCACATGGTTTTTACCGACGGTTTTCTATTTTCAGTTAAGGAAGTAGGGTTGTTGACTAATACAGGTCATTGGATTAGGGTTTTGGATGTTTCTGGCTCCTATATGTATATTTTATTGTAAACAATGTATCATGATGAATGAATATAGAATATGTTGGTTTTCTCAGTTTGGGTTTCCAGGGGAAAAATCTTTGTGTAATGTTTGTATTTGCCATTGTATCTTTTTTGTTCTTTTACTGAAAATACATTTGCATTAAATATTGTACTAGGTTAAAATATACATTTCGTATCAGAGATTTGTTTTTTTCAGGGGGACGCCTTTGTGGTCAAGGGTTTAGCTCGAGACTGTGATAAGCCTTGTTACAGTGGGAGAGCTATGGTATTGATTTTTCGGGTGAAAAGAAATGGCGAGCAATTCAAAAATAGAGATCAAGAAGTTTAATGGGAAAAGTTTTGAGTCGTGGAAGCTCAAGATGGAAGATCTGTTGGTGGACAAAGATCAATGGATCACGGTAGATCCAGGTACTATATCTACAGGAACTTCAACAAATGACTTGAAAAAGTTGGATTGGAAGGCAAAGAGCACAATTTGATTGTGTCTCTCAGATTCAGTATTATTGAATGTGTTAGAGGAAGCTACAAAAAAGGATTTATGGGATAAGTTAGGGAAGTTGTATCAGTCTAAGTCCCTAGTAAATAAACTATTCCTAAGAAAGAAGTTGTATAACCTAAGGATGAGAGATAGAGACTCAATGGAAGAGCATTTGAATGCCTTCAATACTGTGGTAAGTCAGTTAGTATCTGTTGAGATTAAAATTTTATATGAAGATAAATGTATCAATTTAATGTGTTCTTTACCAAACTCATGGGATAGTCTGGTTGTGGGAATAGGTAGTAATACAACTTCCTTGAAGTTTGATGAAGTGGTCTCATCCTTGTTGTTGGAGGAGATGAGACGGAAGAATATGGAAGGACATAGAACATACACATTATTTGCAAGAGGACATTCCCATGAAAGAAATAGATCTAAGTTCTCAAGTGGGAGATATAAGTCTAAGGGTAGATCTAAATCTCCCCGAAAGTTTGTAAAGGTATGTTGGATATGTGGAAAAGAAGGGCACTGCAATATGCAGTGTAGATCCAAAGTTGAGAAAAAGAAGGGATTTGAAGAATCTCCTTCTAGAGAAGAAAATACCTTCAAGGAAGGAGGGGATGTGTACTTGGCTTCTTCAAGCACACATGCAGATCATGAGGCATGGTTGGTTGAATCTGGTGCATCTTTTCATATGACTCCCCACAGGGAGTGGTTCTACGCATACGAAAGGTATGATGGAGGTAATGTTTTATTAGGTGATGATTTGACAACAAGAATCATAGGACGAGGAAAATTCAAGTTGAGTCTCATAGATGGAAGGATTAGAACACTGCCTAGTGTTATGCACATCCCAAGTTTGGCCAAAAATTTGATTTTTGTAAGAAAAATGGACGATGCAGGTGTAAAAACAATATTTGAAGAGGAAACCTGTAGGATGGTTCGAGGAGAAATGGTGTTGCTGAAGGGAGTTCGGTTTGGAACTCTGTATAAGCTTCAAGGAAGAACTATTAGTGATGGGTGTAATAGTTCCGTTGTTCCTGATATTGAAGTTAAACAAGAAAGAACTCCTACACTCTCTGGAGAAAAGGTTATACTGTGGCATCATAGACTGGGGCATATCAAAGAGAAGGATCTTTGACTACTACACAATAAAGGTATGGTTGAAGGTATGTCTAACTTTTCTCTGGATTTTGATTTCTGTGAACATTGTCTATATGGGAAGAATAATCAGGTAAGATTCCTCTCTGGTGCAACGAGGGCATAAGGAATTTTACAACTAGTTCACAATGATGTTTTTGGACCTGTGTCGGTCCCATCATTGGGAAAATCTGTGTACTATGTATTATTTATAGATGACTTCTTGATGAATACTTGGATATATTTCCTAAGGAATAAATCTGAAGTCTTTGGCAGGTTTAAAGAGTTTAAGGCTCTTGTTGAGAATCAAACAGAGAAAAGAATTAAGGTGTTGAGGAAAGATAATGGCAGAGAGTTCTACGAGAATGAATTTGAAGAATTATGTAGGAAGTGCAGTATAGCAAGGCAGAAGACTGATTCATATACACATCATCATAATGGAGTTGCAGAAAGGATGAAGAGGACATCGATGGAAAAAGCAAGGTGCATGCTCAGTGGTGCCGGGTTATGGAAAGAATTCTAGGTAGAGGCAGTGGGTACTACATGTTACCTAGTCAACAGATCACTCTCATCAACATTGGATGACAAGACTCCACAAGAGGTATGTACTGGTAAGAAACCTTCTCTCACACATCTCAAGGTATTTGGTTGTGATGCATATGTTCATGTTCTAAAGGAAAACATGAGTAA
>JASDQU010587881.1:0-18402 GCA_032191745.1 Picea mariana | reverse complement strand
GAGATGTGCTATTTAGAGAAATGAAGGATGTTTTTAAACAAGAAGTCCTACCAAGTAAGGAAGAACCATAGAAAATAGAGTTTCATTTAAAGGATGATGAATCAGACTCTACAGAAGAACATGAATTAGAAGAAGAAGATCCTCATACTCCAGTATTGAGGAGATCGGTTCGAGAAAGAAGGATATTGGAAAGGAATACTCCATTTGATTTCCGTTCAAATTTTTCTTTGTCTATTAATGATGATGATCCTAGAACTGTCAGGGAGGTAGTGAATTCAAAGGATGGAAATCTATGGAAAAGGGCCATAGACGAAGAAATGAAATCTTTGGATAAGAATGAGGCTTGGGATCTAGTGGAGTTTCCGGCTAGAAGAAATCCCATTGACAACAATTGGGTATTTAAAAAGAAGCTGAATACAGAAGGAAAAGTGGAGAAATACAAAGCTCGGTTAGTAGAAAAGGGTTATTTCCAGGTTGAGGGAATCGATTTTGGTGATATTTTTTCTCTTGTTGCCAAGTTAACCTCTATAACATTTCTGTTATCTGTTGCTGCTGCATTTTATTTTGAAGTAGAATAGATGGATGTGAAGACAACATTCCTACACGGGGATATGGAAGAAGAAATATATATGAAGAAACCAAAAGATTATGCTGTGAAGGGAAAGAAGGAGTTGGTATGCAAGATGAAAAGTCCTTGTATGGTTTAAAACAATCATCAAGGATGTGGTATAAAAAATTTGATACTTATATGCTAGGACTTGGCTTCACAAGAAACAAAGAGGATCACTGTGTGTATTTTAAATTAATTGGTGATCATTTGATTTATTTGGTCTTGTATGTGGATGAAATATTGCTGATAGGAAACAACAAGGAGATTATCTAGGATGTAAAAAATCAGTTGTCCTCTAAATTTGACCGGAAGGATCTCGGTGCTTCAAATTTCATTTTGGTCATGGAAATTAAAAGAGATTAGAAAGAGAGGAAAATCTGGTAAAATAAGATAAAATATGTTGAGACAATATTGCATAGGTTTAATATGCAAGAATGTAAACCGATTAAGGTTCCTATTCCTATTGGTGTAAATTTATCTATGGATCAGTGTCCCAAGACACATGAAGAGGAGGAGGACATGTCTCGTGTTCCATATGAAAGTGTAGTTGGCAGTTTTATGTATGAAATGGTCTGTACTAGACCGGACATTGCACATGCAGTGGGAGTTTTGAGAAGGTATATGTCAAAACTAGGGAAGGAGCATTGGAAAGCAGTAAAAAGAATTTTCAGGTATTTGCATGGCACTGCTAGCTATGGATTGTGCTACCAAAGAAGTCTAGGATTGGACAGAGTGGTGGATATACATGGATTTGTGTATGCAGACTGGGTTGGATATCTGGATCGTAGGATATCTACAAGTGGGTATGTGTTTAACCTATTTGGAGGAGCAATAAGTTAGATGAGCAAAGGACAAACTGTAGTGGCACTTTCAACTACATAAGCTGAATACATGGGAGCCACTCAGGCAAGTAAGGAAGCATTATGGTTACAAATATTTTGTTCAGGTATTGGGTTGGTACAATAAGATGTAAGGATAGATTGTGACAGTCAGAGTGCAATTTTTCTGGTGAAGAACCCAACTTATCATTCAAAGACAAAGCATATTGATATTCAATATCACTTTGTGAGAGGCACCGTTGAAGAAAATAAAGTATTGCTGATGAAGGTGGACACTTTGAATAATGTTGCAAATTCATTAACAAAATTGTGAGCACTGAGAAGTTCTCTTCGTGTAGAGGATCCATGGGCATTGCTTCCCTGAATTGTTGACTATGTAACCCTATAACCCCCTGTATGCAAAGAAAACAACAAGTGGGAGAATGTTGGGTATGTGTTATATTATTTTCACCAGTAGTAGTTTTTGCATTGCACTGGGTGCGCCCCCGAGGAAAAAATTTCTTCCTTGGGAAATGTGTCACATATTTATGTGTTTTTTCGACACATGTTTTTTTTTTTTCCGATGCTTTTCTATTTCTGGTTAATGAATTATGGTTGTTGACTAATACAGGTCATTAGTTTAGGGTTTTGGATGCCGTTGGATCCTATATGTATATTGTATTATAAAGAATGTATCATGATGAATGAATATATAATATGTTGGTTTTCCCAGTTTGGGTTTTCAGGGGAAAAATATCTATGTAATGTTTGCATTTTCCATTGTATCTTTTCTATTCTTTTACTGAAAATATGTTTGCAGTAAATATTGTACACGGTTAAAATCTACACTGAGAGAAATATTGGATTTCTTCTTGCTTTACCGTGAAGTCATGGCTGAATCTAAACTGAAACAACATCTTGAAGTGCTTTTTCTGTCTGAAGCACTTCTAGCCCAATTTGAATCAGTAGAGCCATACAATATGAAGTCACAATATCCAATATAACATAGGCCATAGTCAAACATACCCTTAAGGTATCTCATCACTTGCTTTGCAACTACAATGTGAACACGTCTGGGCTCCACCAGATAATGACTCAAGATGTTCACAACAAAGCATATATCTAGTATGGTATTCGTTAGATACATCAATGAAACAAACATCTATCTGTATAGAGTAACATCAACTATTTATGATGAAGTATCAACCAATAACTTCAGATTCATCTCTATAGGAGTGTACATGGTTCTATAGTTAATCATGTTGAATCTCTTCAGAATTTTCACAACATAGTTTCCTTGACTAAGGAAAATCTCTTCTGGGCTTTGCCATACCTCAGGACCTAATAAATAGTGCATCGGTCCTAGGTCCTCATTTCAAATTCAATGTAAATATTCTTCTTACAATCCGTGATGAGTTTTTCTTCATCTTTCAAGAATAATTCATCCACATATGGTAACAATATAACTGGTCCATCATTCTCAATCTTGAAGTAAATGTTGGGATCAAATTTACTCTTGGTAAATCCCAAGCTCATAAGAAAACTATCAATCCTATCATATCAAGATCTTGGAGCTTTCTTCAACTTGTAGAGATGATTATCCATGTATTATATGTCGAAACCAAATTTTCACGTCACATTGTACCAACCTGGTACACTTGCTCAGCTGCAACTCAATCTGCATAATCATGTGTTGGTTCTATGTGCTTTTTGCAAAGAACTATTTGTCTCACTGCTTGAGAGTATATCCTCTACTTTTTCTGCAATTGTTCCTTCCGGAACCAAGAATCTACACCTGCAACTGCTATTTCTGAAGTTGAGAATGCATGCTCTATTCTCACTGTAGCTACTGAATGCTGAGAGTATCTACTCTACTCCATAACGGAAAAAACTTCATATGAAACTAATAGTGGCTCAATGAATGACATTGAGGGTATCTTATCCTCTTTCTCTGAAGATAACACAATCTTCTATTGTAGTCATGTCTCCATGGCCTGACTAATGTACCACACCAACTGACATTGTAGATAAATCAATCTCAAATATAGGGATTGTTATACCTTCTCCCTCTAAATCTCATACTGTATCAACTTCTTTTAATGAATCATTTTTTTTCTATATATACTTCTTCTGATTATTGGAGAAATTGTCTCATCATAGTCTTCTCCATCTTGCTGGGAGAATTCTATGGACACAAATCAATATTTATACATCTCTATACTATTATCTGCAACATGCTTGTTTTGTTAGATCAATCTTGGAAGTCACCGCTGACTTCCCTTCTGGTCTCAAGGAAAAATCCATATCCCAGTCCTTCTGACTGGCTTCCTTCTCTGTCACTGAAAAAAGGGAATATTCCTAGGAGATTTCATATATTCTAGAAGTCTCTGAAGCTATGATCTGGTCTTCTCAACTTATGGCATATGTCTATCAGTCCTGGAAGACATCTCTTTTATCATTTGATCCTCTCTAAGATTAGTCTCACTCTGAGTCTCCATGTTCCTTCTAAGGCTTAACTCCCTTTGAGTCTATATAATCTTCGGAGCCATCCACTCCCTCTGATATGGCTCATCAATGCTATATGGATTTGTATCCTACAAAGTGTCACGGGATTATGCTGGTCTCTTCCTTGTTACTGCATTGATTATGGGTAGGCCTTTTTGGATCTACTAACTCTTCCTAATGATATGAAGAGTGATCAACTGCACTAGAGGGATTTTTTTTGGTATCTTTGGATCCTTCTCCCCTTCATGTTATGTCTTCATATGAGATGTTCTGTATCTAGAAAAATTAGCTTCATTTTCTTCTTCTTCGGTACATGGATGTATATGGTCATGTATACAACTTGGATAGTCTGCTCCATGTCTCATCTAATATGTTTCCTCCTACAACCATCACTATATCTCCCTTGGGTTTATCACCTGTGACCTGCCTGAAACAAGAACAACAAGGGAGAAACAATAGATAATAATAATACTCTTTATAATAATAATAAAAACAATAGCGAGAACAATCATCACAGTAGCTCTTGCAGAGCTATCACTTGTGACCTACCCAAAACAAGGGTCAAAGTAGCTTCTGCAGAGCTATCACTTGTGACCTACCTGAAACAAGGGTCAAAGTATCTTCTGCAGAGCTATCACTTGTGACCTACCTGAAACAAGTGTCAAAAGTAAGAAATACAATAATAAGAAATGAGAGCAACACTCTTCCAGTGTTGTGATCAATCATTCCTCCATGGTAACCTAAAAACTAAAAAATAAGTTTCCCCTAGATGAGATGTTAGTTATATCTAGTAAATGAATACAATAAGCATTTATCTCAATAGTGCTCACATGATACCAAGTATTCAATAGTTAAACTTTTCAAGGATTTCTATCACAACTATAATGTTTACTTGTAATGTGGCAGTTATCAAACTTGATATGTGCAATTTTGAATCTTATAAATTTAATCAATCAAACATGGAACCTGGAGTCTTGTCCTTAAGAATGAGTGTGTTGATTTTATTTCGAGTCTCCTTCACTCAAGATGACAAGTATTCTCTTCAACCTGTCCCCTGTACTTAAGACAATATGATTTCTCTCTCACAATAATTTGAGTTAGAGAATATAGTGCAAATAAAATTTAAAGTCTCAACCTTAGTAAATCTAATACTTTGAACAAAGTTAGTTTCTAACTTTAACTTTGAATAGAGGTTAGTATGATAATCATAACTTAAACATATCAAAATATAACCTAGATGTTCATAAGATCAAAATAATTCCATAACAAATAGAGGCATATCAAATTAATCAAACCTCAGGTGCATTGTTCCTCTGAATGTGCTAGATATGAGATCCTTCTGGATCTATGATTTTTGTTTAGAAAAAAGATCCTTTCTCATGCAAATACCTTTTAGAATAATGATAAAGTTGAAACATATGCAAGTACATACCTCTGATAGTATCGACAGGTAGTGGCACCATCCAACAACAACAAAAAGCAATAAAGAACCATTAAAACTTCAAAGGCACTTCAACTTGTAACTTAAAGTTAGATGGAGATTTTCTAGGGTAAGTCACACTAGGAAAATAAAAATTAGTCCCAACACTTCACAAAAACTTTCACTGCAACTAGTATTGCAGCTGGTGCTGGCACTGGAACTAGCATGAAGGAACTGACATGAAGGAACTGACACTGTAAATAGAACTGATACTGGAACTGATACTACAACTAAAACTACAACTACAACTGCAACTGCAACTGGTACTTCAACTACAACTTAGGGTTTTATGAGGAAAACCTAATTTTTCAAACTTCAAATTTCAGAATTTTGATCCAGGGACTAGATGCGCCCTCCTAGGGAGAGCTCCTATATGTGGTTACTTTGCCCAATGTCCTCCTTAAACAGGGAAAATGTCACACTTAGGGTTTATGGAGAAACCCTAATTCTGCAACAATTGTAATAGTGAAAATTGGATTTTGAAGAGGGTGTGTTGAGGCTAGTCACTTCTTATAAACTACGAGTTGTTCTCTTTCATGCTTTCTCAGATACCATGTTGAATTTTTACTTATACAACTAGTAGTTACGATTCTTATTTATTATTACAATCATTTATCACATTAGCTGTATAAATAAGATCACTGAAAGAGAGGCAATCAAAGAAACAATAGAGACACAGATTATCTTGGGAAACCCTCATGGGGAAGAAAACCCCAAAAAAATTCCTCAATATAGATAGACCAAAAAAAAAGAAGAAGATCCTCCTGTATTCTTTCAATAGGAAATATTAGTGCACCACTTAACCAAGACATACCAAGAGATAGACCAAATCCCTCCTTGACGTCACCCCTAGTTGTAACAACTACTCCTCCAATACTTGCACACTTTTTCCAAAGGAAAAAATGGGCCTAATTAATAAATATAATACAATAATATTATTCAACATTCCCTCTTAGGTAGAATATCCTTCGAAGTTACAATATTTCAACAGACATAGATCCTCAAGGATTTGGAGGAGGAGACAAATATGGAGGAGGTTTCATAGGTGGGATAAACAGTTCTAGAGGACCAACTTGCTGTTACAATTGCAATGAACAAGGACATCTCGCTAGTGACTTTCCTCTTCCAAGATGACCTTGGTGTTCCCACTATAGAAACAACACCAATTCCATCGAGGATTTCCCTAAGTTGATAGAAAAGAGGGAATATCGCGTAAGGAAGCAAGACACAAATTTTATTAATTATGAGCCTCAACTTGTCACTAAATAAAAGGCACCCAATATTAATATTATTACTGGAGGAGGAACAAGGACTGGTGTCAATGTTTACCACTCGACTCAAAGTAAGATTTGCAAGGTAGTAATGGAATATGTTAAATATGACCCCATTGTATAGAAACACTTTTTTAAGGATGCTGCAAAGATGTTATGATATATTTCTAATCCCATAGAACTGATGGTTTCAAAACCAAGATTTGCGCTGCAGCCCAAACATGCGGAAAATTCGGTTGCTCAGAAGGATTCTCCAGTGCGACCACAAAATATTATTGACTTGTGGCTCCAATTATTTTCTGTCATTTTGGATGATGAACAACTCACCAAGGAGTTACAGAACATGCTCAAGGGGACTTTATATATTGAAGAGAGCCCAAAAGAGATGATTATTGATAATATCCTGGAAAGAAATACAAGTCGGATTCAAAGAAGGAAGAAAATATCTAGAAGGGAATTTAGATTAAATATTCACATCAACAACTATGAGATTATCAATGTTATGCTAGATTTGGGGTCTGATGTTAACATTCTACCCAAGAAGAATTGGGAATCCATGGGTAAGAACAAGCTCGTCTATTCACCTATTCAATTGTAGATGGCTAATCAATACTGCCTCTATCCTATTGGGAGGCTGCAAAATGTTGAAGTAGATTTAGCTGGAGCAAAGAAAATGGAATATTTTGAAGTCACAAATATCATGGGGGAAAAGGACCCATACCCATCTCCATTGGGCATCGACTGGGCTTATGAGAATTTCACTGTCATAGACCTTGAGAAGGAAATCACAACTTTTTAAGAAGATGGTATGAAAGTAACCCAACCACTAGACCTTAATAAGGCCCTTGATATACATATCCAGTCGAGGAGAATACGAAAGAATATGCTTTGGATAACTTCTACAATCTGACTACAGGGAAGCATGTAGACTATATTAATCCTACTGCAGATGGATCGGTAAGTTGGTGGAGTATTCAATCTACATGTAAATATTTAGAGGTCGCTTTTGAAAATTGGAAATAGGGAAGATATGATAACTTCTCATGGAATTGAATGACTATTAGAGATTCCCGGTGGATTGGATCATAGGTTAGAGAGAACCTTGTTTACGATGGCACTTTAGATTTGTGTAGCTTTCTTGTTGAGATGGAGGATAAATTTGTTCTAGAGAAAATAATTCATGTACTTGATGTTGCATTAATATCATCTTCATCTATATGGTGGGCCGCATACAAGGGTACTTTATCTTCTTGGGATGAAGAAAAGCATGCCATCTAACATCACTTTATTCCCCCTTCATAGGTTACTCAGTCGAATCAGGAACATTAAAAAAATAGTCAGACCTCAACTTTGGTAGCATATGATGGATTTTATGATCCATGGGAGCATGTTGCACATTGTATTCAGGTATGGGAAGTTGCGTAACTGCCTTCTCAATTTTGGGTACATCAGTTTATTCATTCTTTGGGACAAAATCCAACTGCTTGGTATGTACACGAGGAGGCTTGATGAAAAACCACTTGTTGGGAAATCCTTCAAAGACAATTTTCCAAGAGTTCTTATTCTTAGAGGAAGGAAAATTGGCTCATCCTATCTACTTTTCTAGTTGCAAACTTTCCCAGGCTGAACGCAACTACACTATGACCAAAAGGGCAGGTTTGGATATGGTTTATGCTTTACAAAAGTTTAGGCATTATTTTCTTGGAGGTCATTTTAAGTTATTTACTTACCATTCTATTTTAAAGTATCTGGTTAATAAAATTGTGTTAGAAGGTATAATTTTCCACCAGTTGTTGTTGTTTCAGGAGTTTTCTTTTGAGGTCGTTGTTAAACCCGACAAATTAAATGTGGGGCCATATCACTTGTCTAGAATTAATGTAGGAGAAAGTGGTGGAGTTGTTGATGATCAACTCCGAGATGCATATATTTTCTGTATAGAGGCTACCCCTGATTATCTATAAGATATTTCCTTATTTATAACTACTTGAACTATGTCAGGGGCCTATTCCACAACATAGAAGAGGCACCTTGTGGTTCATGAAACACACTATTAATTGATTGTGGGACAACTGTACAAATTAGGATTGGATAATATCTTGTTATGTTGTGTAGTTGATCATGGATGATCTGATATTCTGTGGGAATGTCATAGTGGAGTTGTGAGAGGACATGTAAGTGGAAAGGAAACTACTCAGAAGATACTACATTATAACTATGGCGGCCTACAATGTTTAAATATGATAAGGACTATGCTTGGGCCTACGATATATGTCAAAGAGTGGGGATGCCATCATGCCACAATGAGTTATCGCTCCACCATGTTCGTGTGATGCAAGCATTTGAAAAATGGGTTGTGGATTTGATCGGTCCGATAAATCCCCCTGTAAATAATTCAAAGGAAAGATACATAATTACCGCAATTGACTACTTGACTTGATGGGATAAAGAGGAAGTTTTCTAGGATTTCTCTACAACCACAACAACATGGTTTATTTTTGAGAATATAATTACCAGGTTTGGTTTTCCTCGGAGCTTGACCAATGATCAAGGAACCCACTTTATTAGTAAGACTATTGCAACCCTTACCAGAAAATTATTGATTCAGGATCATAAGAGAAGTCCCTACCATATGTAGGATAATAGAACAGTTGAATCATTTAATAGAATTTTGGAGATGGGATTGACTAAAGTATTTTGCGCAAATCAGGACGACTGGGATGAGAGAGTTCCCATTGTGTTATGGGATTACAACACTACCACGAAATTATTAAATAGGTATACTCAATTTCAACTGGTATATCGCAGAGAAGAAATGGTACCATATATGTTTCTCACCCCAAGTTTATTTAGTGTGCAAGCTACTAAGATGAAAGATGATGGATCCATTGTTGTGTGGGTTGAGGAACTGATGGAACATGAGGAGGCTAGTTTCTTAGTAAACTTTCAAGAGACCGTGGAGAAAGCATGGAAAAATTCCTAGAATGATTGCCATTTAAAATGTAATCATTTGTGCAAGGTGACCTCATCCTATATTACAAAAAGAAGTATTATAAACATCTGAGGAAGTTACAGATGCATTGGTTGGGACCTTTTATCGTTGCGGAAATCTATGAGTCTGGAGCCATTAGAATTGCACAAATTGATGGTATCCTTAGGCATGGATGGGTGAATGGTGAAAGCTTGAATCCCTACATACCTCCTCAATAATTCATGTTTTACATCCCTCCTACTGTCGAGAGTGTCCCCCGTAGGTAGGGTTTCCAATTATTTCATTGGATTTCTTTTTTGTCAATAAAAAAATGACATGGTCTATGCACTCATATCCTAGAATTTAGTTGTCCTATCCAAGTTCTCCATCCCTGATATTCACTTTGTGGTTAGGGAGGTCTCACTCACATCATCTCGTACTTAACATTTCTGAAGTTTCAATTCCATGCCCTGGGGCCATTACGTGGGTCGTTAAAAGACGTTCATACCTTTTTACTTTTCATCATGTCACTACCTATCCTAGTCAATCAAATATTAAAAACTGTTCATGCTTTTACGGTTCACCACCGACATGCTCATTACTTTCTTGAGTTGATCTGATGTCCCATTACTAACTTTCCTCTTATGCATTTAGTTTCCTAAATTATTTCATGGATTTTTCCACATTCAAGGGATTTAGTCAACGTTAATGCCCACTCCTGTCACCCTATAACACTCAATGCATGTATGCCATGTCACCTTTTGCATATTAATTATAAACACTCCTTTGGCTAACAGATCAATGTTCTTGTATTATCATCACGCTAATTGTATGCTTAGTCATGGAGCTCAGTAAGAAACCTATGAACTTATGTCTGTGGCCCCGTCCCCTAGTTCGCTTTGTTTACCACCATAATTTTTCTAGGATGGTTCACACCTCTGGTCAGGGAAGTGCCCCAAAATTTTCTGCCACAATCACAATTTCTGTCCCAGATGAATTCATCGGTCCATAAGTTGAAGTTTCAGATGACCTCCTTGGGAAGGTGGAGCACACTCAGCTTGTGGACATTCATTTCATTGATTCTAGATAATACCCATCTATGGTGGTTCATACATTTATGGATTGCATCACCTTGCCATATGGTGATTTCCAATGGTAGTGGAAGTAATTGTTCCTCCTCCTGTGTGACAGGACGTTGATGAATTTGCGGGACTTGCCCGTGTTTGACATCATTGATGAATTCACCAAATGTACAAAATTTATGATCAGTCGAGTCCACAATAGCACATTGTGGTTGGAGAAGGGATACCCCATATAGGTCAAAGAGATCCACCAATTAATAGGCTTTTCCATGATAGGTTAAAATGTAGCAAAAGGATTCTAGGGGTTAGGGAAGCATGGCATGAAAAAGGGTACACTCATCCTGTATGACATATATGGCACTCTCCGGGGAGGTCATAGCACTCAGATTTATCCCATTAATGATACACAGGTCCATTGTTCCTATTACCTCATCGTTGGAAAGGTAGTGAACAATTATACAAAGAATGAGTGTATGCTCGATGCAATAATGGTGGTTGAATTCACCAAAAATGGCACACCACTAAATTGGTGCCAATATATACTAATAGAGGTGTTGCAGGGTTGTACATAAATTCATGAGCAGACCACATACTTCATATATGGCTACTTTCTTGACACATTTGCGATCTAGAAATGGTGGCCACCCCAGGGTCGATGACCCGCCCATAGTTTCGATCCTCGAGTCGCCAAGTTATTCGATTCTTGGCATGCTCAAACCCTGGTCAACAATGTTGTTGATAAAAATATTACTTTTTCACAATGGTACAATGAGATGATTACTGTGACTTAGAGGCTCAGGATCCCATAGGATATTCTCAACAAACACACTCACCACATTTGGTTTGGTATGAACTACGACCACACTTTTGTGCAACTATTAGGAGCTTCCCTAACGTTGTTTCATATGGATCCTATTCCATTATATTAGGATGCAATAGGGCTTGAAAAGGAGGTCAAGGGATGGCCACGGGTCATAAGGGAGGAGATTTATCAAAGGTCCGATCCCACATAGACATCGAGTGCAGGCCCTAGTTGTTGTAGGATAAATTGGTAAATGAGGACATAAACTAATCTCCCTAGATCCACCTAGATCTAGAACAAAACACGACAGGACATGGCGCTTTCCTTAGGCTCTAATCATCAAATTTACTGCTGAACAAAAGACAAGAGACATACCTTTAAATGTCACTTTATTATATCTTTGTTGTTCCTATTTCGCTCTGGGTCTCTTGTGATATTGATCCTGCAGTGAGACACAAAGCAACCAAAGTGAAAGTAGTAAAATATATTCAATGACAACCTATGCATATGATCAAGGAATTATGCAATAAAATAAATATAATTCTATGGGAAGGAACCATGCCACTGTATTATATTAATAATAGGAAGAGAGATTACAACCAAATGCCTTGATGTTGTAAGGTTCCTTCCAACAGTTCCTTGCTTCCCACACACTTCTGATCCAAGAATTCTGAGACTATAGATCTGACATCTATCTTGACAAAAGCAAAGATCAAAGCCACTCTAACCAAGCTAATAATTCCAAGCCAAATCCAACTCAATCAAGATCCAAAACCAACTAACTTTCTCCATGAGAGTTCCTCTCCTTTTATAAGTTAAAGAGGATAAGGTGATGAGGTTAGGATGATCCCACCAAATCATGAAAGCGAGTAAGATCCAAACCATTCGGAGGCCACCTCACCATAGAAGCTTCTCCTTCTAGAACCATCGAGAAAATGTTTATTTGTCCCACGTACGAAGGCCTTCGCGACTTGAATATAATGCAGCATGTGGAAATTCCACGCCCTAGATATAGTGCAGCATGCAGAAATCAGGCATTTCCGCACCCTATCTATGGTGCAACCCGCATAAATCCTTCAAAATAGGGTTTTTTACAGAGGAAAACACAACTTCTTCTCTCAAGAAAAGTTCTTCTTCCTTCTTTCTTTAGGAATTCAGGCCACTGACCCTTTTGTAGGAAAAGGATAGGTTTACATCATTAATGGTCATAAGGATGACGAAAATAATGTGTAATAGAGAGCCCCCCAAAGTATGAAGTTAGAACAAAGTGATAACTAAAATACTTTGTCAAGTGTGTGTAGGGAACAAGGAACAGTCGGTCGGAAACCTGCCAACAAACAAGGAAATATAATACAATAATATATCATCACTAAGGTAGGAATTCCCATACTCTGAATACTAATGACTCAAAGCATCAATGTCGACATGAAAATATCCATGTCAAGTGAGACAGGTCATGGACACCAAACATACACCGTGGATCCATGCCATTATAACTCAAATCTGAACATAGCCACCAAAAATACATTGTGGATCTATGTGTTAAAGACTCAAATTTGAACATAGCCACAAGACATACAATGTAGATCTATGTAACAGTACAACTTGAATATACTCCAACGCAACCTGGATCTGTCAGAAGCGATCCAGGGTCTTTGTCTCCACCACTCTATAGTACGAATCTAACCATGCTTTTTACAGGTGCTGAAGTCGAACATGGTAGAAACCACTTGATTACTGGTCATTAGTGTATACCATTAACAAGTGCGAGAGAAATCACCATTGATGTCAATGAATCCCAAGGTACTCTAGTACAATCTAATGAATGTGAATCAATGAGCTGAGGTCAAACACTCAGCAGAATCTCCCGATCAGGGGTCAATAATGAAAACCCATTTTCGAAAGCGAGGAAACCTGCCATTAAGGCATGCAAGTTCCAAGGTACCAATTAGTTTCTAAATCTAATTCCTGGATAATGAGTTGAAGTCGACAGGAAAATACTCGTCACAGGAGGGCCTTACTGTATCCCACATTAATGACACGAAATGGGTAACAAGATTTGAAGTAGATCAGAGTAACAAATGATTTAGGACTAACTCAGGGATGGCCAACGCAATAAAATGTGTAAGGACTACGGAAATGGCCGACGCAATAGAAGGCTTTCAGGGTTGAACCTCTCTTTGAACATATTGACGACACAAAAACTGTCTTGGAAACACTGACTCAACAATAGGGATCACATACCGATTTGTAATCTTATAAAGGAGTATGATAAAGAGACAAGTGGATTTTCCAACCTAAACACAAGGCGAGTGAAAGGGTGTCATGCTCAAAAGCGACTCTTCCATGGAATACAGGTTTAGACACATTTCTTTCCCAATTTCCCCCCCACCATTTCTGGTGAGTATCTCTTTATTTTTATTCAAGATTGAGGAGGATAACATATGCTTGTAATGTAAGCTCATATTTTGGATGAGTCCTTAATAGTATATTTAACGAACCCCAGGAAGGAGTGGTTCGATCCCATATGGGCCTTTCGATGTTTGTTTAACGAGTCCAAAGAAATAAAACTCATGGGTTTTTCATGTTTAGAGAGTCTGAAAAACACTTAAAGAGGACTCTCTCAGTTCCTTTTTCGTAAGCTAGTTTGAAGAGATCGAAAAAGAGATAAACTATCTCTCAACAGACACGCTTTCTAATACTTTAATGAGCGTGAAAAGAACAAGATCGCTTGACAATATTTTCATGTTTAAAGAGTCTGAAAAGAGCTTAAAGGGAACTCCAGGGGGTTCCTTTTTCATATAACCTTTACGAGTCTGAAAAAGTGATAAAATTATATTCGGTTACATTCTCATTTATTTATGAGCAAGAGAAAGAACAAAGACTAATGTCAGTAACTTATTCTCATGTATTTACGAGCATGAGAAAGAAAAAAGTCTAAGCTCGGGATTGTTTTCATTTTTACGCAAGCTTTAAAACAAAACAAATCTATGCTTGGACCTGGTTTCATTTTTACACAAGATTGAACCAGAGGAAACTATGCTTGGGGTAGGTGGTTTCATTTTTACACAAGCTTGAACCATAGAAAACTATGCTTGCGACTTCCCAATGCATGGTTGGTACTTAGCCCCCAGCGTAAGAAGCTAGTGGCTTAACTTCAACATGAAGTCCAGAGGCTGGAAGCATTTCCCCCCAAGCTTCATTTCGTTCAACTGCAAAAGAAGATGAAATGAAGCTTCAAATACTAGATGAAGGACTTGACTCAAACATATAGGGGGAACAAATCTATTTCATTTTTTAACGAGCTTGACACAAGAGAAGCACTATGCTCATGAATCCAGGTTCAATCCCTAGACCTCTGCTTCATTTTTTAACGAGGTTTCCATAGAGATGAAAAAATATCCTCTTATCTGGATTCATTTTTTAACGAGCTTGAAATCGGAAAACTATGCTCAAAGCTGGTTTCATTTTTCAATGAGCTTGAAATCAGAAAATCATGCTCGAGACTCTCTTCTTGATCACGGCTTCCAAGAGGAGAGTGCTCTGGAAGGACACCATGTCAAGGGATGAAACTCAGTCATGGCCTCCAAGATATCTTCACTCTATGGAAGAAACACACTTTGGAAGGAACACATGTCGAGGGCCGCGATAGGGGTAAAGAGATCAGGCTCTAAAATCCCAATCGAAGAGATTACCATGTCAACTACAGGATCCAAATCATCAGAAGATGAAGTCATGGAAGACAATGCCACATAATTAACTTGTGGCGGGGGTGATACCGTCTGCATATAAGAATAGTTTAGGGAGGTCATCCAATCAGAACCGATGAATGAAAGTTGATCAATAGTCATAATTCTTCCATCGTGAGGGAAAGATATCACACAAAAAAGAGTGGACACAATAGATTTCATGGCATAGAAATAATCTTGCCCAAGGAGTAAAGAGAAATCCAAGGGGTCTTGGACTACCATGACATCAATAAAGACAGTTTTCCCTCCCAAAGTCACAAGAAATTGAGGAAGGGTCCCTAAACGTTGACTGGTTCTTTTGTTAAAAGCTAACAAATTTTGCGTAACTAGGGAAAGCTAAGGACAACCCAAATCTTGCCAAGCAAAAGAGGAAAAAATTCTAACGGACACACCTTCATCTATCAACGTCTGAGGAAAATCCCGACCACAAACCTGTACTATATTCTGTAAAGGAATGCGAGAGGGAAGACGAGGTCCAGTTAGCACATCCCAATGAAACGGATGGGCTCATTATTTGGAGGAGGTTCCGCGGGAGAAGGAGGAATACCCCCCAACATGGTAGAGTCTGTATCAATGAGAAAAACGTGGGTAGTATCTGGTTTACTCTCGAGCGAGAGAGTAGGATTGACTGATAATGACATCAAATCGACCACTTGGGTTTCATTCTCCAAGGGGAGAATGGGGTTGACAGGTGGAGACAGATCGACCACTTGGGTTTCACTCTCTAACGGGAGAGTGTGATTGACTAAGGATGGGATCGGATCAACCACTTGGTCAACTGGTTCAACTAAGGACATGGCCATATTGACCACTTGATCAACTGGACTGATTGACGGGGTAACCAGATTGATCATTCCATCAACTACAGGTGGGTTGATCAGAATCTGGACCAGGGGTCAAAAATTTGCTCAATTTTCAAAGTTCTCAGAATGCGACGAAAACGGTGCCATTGCGTCCGTCTCGTTCTCCTGATTTCGGCGGTATATTTATTTTCGCAAACGGAGTCCGTATGGAGAAGTTATCGCGATCTGTTCGCTGAGCCAAACAGGAAAAAAATTGATGCTGACTGGGCAGGCCGTACAGCTGACGTGGCATAGGCCGTACAGCTGACGTGGCGGCCGTACAACTGACATGGCAGGTAGGTGACGTGTCACGTTTTCATTGGTCGATTATGCAGCAAGTATTATGGTGACACATGGAAGGCATTTAATGGTTGACAGTGGTCAAGTAATGTGTTGACACGTGGCATCATTGAACGAATAGAAGAGTGCCATGTGGCCCAATCAAGGGCTGCCACGTGGCACCCTGGGTTTGACTAGTTGGTTTGTTTTTTAAAACTTTTTGGAGGCCGCGGGGTTTGACCCCCGGACCTCCCTTCTATGCAGCGCCTTAACAAATTTATGCTAACCATCATGTTGCCGCATAGTTCTTTTATTGGATATGGTTTTTAATACATTTGAATTTACATATGTTTTCAATCGGCCGAGGGTCGGGCCCGGGCTAAGCCCCAGCCCGAGGTTACATCGTTTCACATGTGACCAAATCCCATATCCAAAGTGCTGCGCGCGGAGTTATGGTTTTAAATTTGTGGTTTAAGCCCCAGTCACACCCGCGTTGACATATGTCCATGGTTCAATTGATTGGCGTGTTTTAAAATTATATGCCGTGGTTCTTTTGGTCATCCATGTGACCACTTTACACGGGAATGTGCGTGCAGTTTGGATATTCCCAAAGCCACGATTTTATAACCATTCACATGTAAATGCGCGCGGAGATTTTAACACATGGGATATGTATTATGGTTTAACACCCGGTTATGTGCCATTATATATATAACATTGATTCATTATATGTGCGCGGGCGGAGTGGAACCCCGGTCATGTGATATGTTACATGTGCCCATTCGAAACGCGCGCGGGGTTGGTTTTATTTTACTTTGCAGCCCATGGTTTCGGGCGCAAATTGCATGTGACCTTTGCAAAGGAATGGGCGTGGGATTTTTCGTTTGGGTTTTCCAAACGTTGACACATATTCCCGCCACTTGTCACTCCAAGATTAAACCTGGCAACGGTTAGCCCTTTTTGTGCGCGTTTAATGTGGCCACATGGCCCCATGCGTCCAACACCTCCGACTCGGGGGGCTTTATTCCGGGTAACTGTTCGACAAATTAGCACATTTTGCGGGACACACGTTTGTGCTGGGTTTAGGCACCGAAAATGCTCAGAGTCTGGGTGGATGCTTCCAGAGGTGCAGAATGGCGAACAGGTAACAGAGCTTGAAGGGGAAAAATGGCAGAAGCCATAACTTTTGGAGTTTTTGACCAAATCAGGTGTTGTAAAAGCCCAGCTAGGGGTTTTTGGACGTTCTGAGTCCATTGGTGATATTTTCTCAGGCATTTTGAGACTTCCGATGCATGTTTTTAACCATTGAAGTTAGAGGAAGCTCCAGGAAGCTTAAAGCCCTCATTGTTTGAGGCATTGCTCTGATGAGCACATATCCATTTTCTGAGACTGAATAGTCATTTTTGACTGTTTATTATGCTATGAACACATTGTGATAGGTTTCAGATCCATTGGAGGACTTTTACAGGTGTTTTTGCCTCATTGAAGCTCAGGGAAGCTTGGAGGTCACATGTAGAAGAGGTCATTGCTGGATGAGACAAGATCCATTTTCAGAGTTCTAATAGTCAAATTTGGGGTTTTTATGTATTCTGAATCCAATGGTACATTCTGTAAATCCATTGGAGTTGAGAAACAGCTTGTAAAGAGCATTTGACAAACTAATCCCAAAGAGCCAAGTCCATTGAAGGAGGCTCAAGGAGATGTAGCCCAGAGAGGGGTGAACTCCTTTATCATCTTGGTATTGCTGTGATTTTGATGTGTTATTTGCTGCACTTTATATTGCTTTGTATTGATTTATAACACATGTTTAACCTTGTAAAAAAACATTCCTCACACATACACATTGCAAAGAAGAAGCATAAACTAAACACATAAACTATCTTGCATATTTGAACACATGAAGCAAGGTCCTGTTAAGGTTTATTTTAATGAAGTAGAGGGTGCTTGCATAGCATAACAAGTCAGCCTTCTATTTTCAGATCAGGTGGTATCAGAG
>JASDQU010587880.1:0-13987 GCA_032191745.1 Picea mariana | reverse complement strand
ATTTAAAACCTAATTATTAAAAACATAATACTTAGACCTAGCTTATTTATATAACATTATCAAACTGATTTACAAAAAACATAACTAATACACAATCTTACACTAATTTATCCTATAGAAACCCTAGATTTACTTTAACTTCTAAACTAATTAAACTTAACACCTAGACCTAATAATAATACAAAATCTTATTAAAACATAAATTAACCCTATTTAGTAAACATAAATTAACCCTATTTAGTAAATTTCTTATTAACCCTAGCCTATATATAACTTTTCACACTACTTTATCCTATTAAAACCCTAGTTTTATTATAAACACTTAAAACTAATTCTAAAACTAAACATAATACCTAAACTTAAATTCACCCTATTACATCATTTTAAATCCTTAAAAAACCCTAGTACTATTATTAAATCATTTAAAATCAATCTTACACTTAAAAACAATCATTTTAAATCCATTTAAATAAATACACAATCTTACACTTAGAAACTATAATCACTAAAACTAATTCTTAAATAAACTCATAATAACGAAACTAAAATCACTTCTAACTGAATCATAAAAACTAAACTTATAATCACTTATAAATAACTCTTAAACATCATACCTAAACTTAAATTCACCCTATTTTATCACATTAAATCCCTTAAGAAACCCTAGTACTATTAATAATTCAATCAAAATCAATCTAACTCTAACCCTAGACCTTATATTTATAACTCAACAATAATAAATTCCTAGTCTTATTTATAATATTATCGAAAACCTAGAATCATGAAGTATTATCAATAACCTAATTACCTCTTTTACTAACCCTAAAATTGAATTTAATTTTTCCTTAGTTTTAGAAATAGGACGTTATAGCTAGCCGACCTAATTACAAATCTCAAAATTGTCCTGCATCTACTATTAATTGACGAAGATCAGCAAGCTTTGTAACTGACAATTAGTCCTGATGATGAATCCCAATTCGGATTCGAAACGTTGATGACAAAAATGACACCAACTGTGGATTATCCGGAAATTAAACTCGAAACTACTCACCACAGAAATATGAAAATAGTATCATGGCTTTGTATTTTCTAATATGTCCACCCGCTACGCTCTTGGTCTTGTAGACCCATATACACCTGACAAGTTTCCTTCCAAAATGAATGGGAACCATATGCCAAGTTTGGTTCTCAAGGAGGGAGTTGTACTCCTCGTACATGGAATATTCCCAAAAGAGGTTTCTAGTAGCCTCTCCATAAGACCGTGGAACTAAAGAATGAAAAAAGAAAATATGCCTGGGTGGCAATGGTTCAGTGGAAGTGAATGCAAGAGGAGGCTCCTCAAAATTAGATCAAGTCCTCCTAGTATTAGCTAGATCCCCAACAAGATCCCATGTATCCTGAAGGCTAGCCTGATCCCACTTGGGCCTCAGCACTGGCTCTACATCTACATATGCAAGCACTAACTCTACATCTGATTGTACTAAATTTGTATCTAGATAATCTGAATCCTCTGAATTAGAACTCTCATGTGAAGAAGAGTCGGCATGTGCATTCTCATCATCTCTAATAGGTGGAAGAATAAAGGTGTCTGCATGCGGTTGTTGAGGTACATGCAAGACACTTTCCTTGAATTGGACACTATTCTCAATGATGAGCTAGTCCGAGGAAAGATCAATAAGTTTGTATCCCTTCACACCATCAACATATCCAAAAACGATACACTTTGTGCTCTATGGATCAAGTGCCTTCCTCTTTTCAGAGGGAATCTGGGCCCATGCACGTGAACTGAAAATATGAAAGTGGGTCACTTTCGGTTTGAGGCCACTCCAAGCCTCATAGGGGGTATTATCCTTGACAGATATATGGAGAGTTATTTTTTTCATGTATCTTTGACAATTAAGTGCTTCGTGCCATAATCTCTGTGGAAGTTACTTTGCATGTAGCATGCAAGATGCCATCTCTTTTAGAGATATGTTTTTCTTCTCAACAACTCTATTTTGTTGCAGAGTATAGGGAACTGTGTCCTACAAATGAATCCCTTCCTCATGAAAATATTATGGATTTCATTGTTGACATACTCTCCCCCATTATCATTTCGGAGGATTTCGATTTTCTTTCCTAACTATGTCTCAACCCGAGCTTTGAAATATTTGAGGTGTTGACAAACCTCTTATTTTTTCCTAAGAAAGAAAATCCATGTGAAATGTGAGAAAACATAAAAAAAAATGAGCACATACCTTTCTTTGATGATTGATGGATGTGGAAAAGGGCCCATGAGGTCACTATGGATCAGATTTAAAGGAGAGGAAACCCTTTGTGTCTTCCCTTTGTCAAATTGCTTTTGAGGTTGTTTTCGAAGAACACATCCCTCACAGATTCCTTTGGAGAAATAAATATATGGTATACCATCAACTAATAATTGCTTGCTAAGTTGTTGCATATATCTTAAATTCAAATTCCCAAACCTTTTGTGCCATATCTTACTGCTTTCATCATCATGGGTAAGCAGTTCAATAAATTTAGAAAATGTATACAATCTAGATTAATAACTTACCTCACCGGTAGCAAACCTGGAATTGGTTTGCATGTCATAGATGTCCATTGCATCACATGTGAATATGAATTTATTTATCTGATACATAAAAAGAAGATTTACAAAATTTTTGGGAACGTACAACACATTCTCGAAGCTTCAGTTGGTGAGTTCAATCCTTCCTTTTTCGGTGACCTCAACTGGAGTGTTGTCCCCCATAAGAATAGGAGGACCATTGCATGCATCCAATCAAAAATATACTTATTTTGTGGAAGCCATGTGATGTGATGCTTCTGAATCTACAATCCAAGAATCGGGAGAGGAGTTGATGGCAATCAAGGCATGGCTAGAATTTCCTTTCTTGGGATTCTGATATTTTGGATTATTCTTCTTGGCACCCTTAGGGATGCAATATCCAAGGTTATTTTGCTGAGGTATTTGAGTCACTAGATCTATTTGTTTATGCATGCATTCATATTCTGGATGGAATCCTTTATGGAAGTATGTGCATTTCTCCCCTTTTCTTCCCTTTTCACCTTTGGATCCAGAGGCATTGGTTAAGGGTTTTGAGTGGTCTTCCTTCTTCATATTTGCATGTTCTTTCCTTTTGTCTTTATATTTAGATTTTTTATATTTATGACCGCTTTCATCTTGCAAATTAAGTGCATGGACCTTTGGGCCTTCGATTTTTCCCATGTTGATGAGCTTGGTCTTCTCTTGTGTCAGAGATTGAACCTACAAAAAATAGTTCTAGCTGGAAAATAACACACACATTTGCAAAGACAAATTGATAAAGAAGAAGCAAGAGAGAAAGAATGGAAGAATTCTCATTAATCAAATGAATAATTGATAATTTACACATGATATACTCTGGATAACTCAACCAATAAGCACTGGAGGAGAATCGAATACACCATAGTGGTGGTATAGAGTGATATGGACACACACCAACAATTACAGAAGTAAACAACCACCTAGTATAGTCTCTCGGTCAGTTACGGGAGTGAACTGCCACCTAGCTGAGTTAACTAGTCTATCAGTCTTCAATTAACTAATTGAAACAGAGTGAAGTGAGGAGGAGATAAGGAAATCATGGGTACTATGCTAGTCTAGAAATGATCCCAAGCACAATGTGAATTAGCTAGTGATGATCCAAATGTTGCATGGTGATAAAACCAATGTAGCATCTAGACTCCACTCAACTGATCAAACTTAAGAGAATATTATCCCTAGATGAATATTATTCCTAAAATATAGGAGACTTAATAATGACTAATAAACAAGGAAAAACCTTAGTAAAAATAAATCCTAGGTGTGTGTGAAGTAACTCCAACATCTATCTCTAAACTCTCATGCTCAAAGGAAAATGTAATCACAAAATTTTGTTTCATCTCCTCTCAATTTGCAGTTTCCCTACGTTGTTCCATCTATGTGTACCAGTTCCTTGGAATTCCTTCAAATGTTTTTATGAAATGGTTTGGCCATTCTTCTTGTGGCACCAATATCCATTGAACCAAGTGTCAATCTATGTGTTCTCTGGGTTGTCCAAATCCATCATATTTCTCTAGAAATATGTTCTCTTTCTCTGCATCGAATCTGATGTGTAGTAACCTTTTTCACTGAAACCAGTTATTAATATTCTCCTTATGAGTTCCACACCATATTGTAGGTTTTTATTTTAAGGAAATATCCAATGCTAGTAATATCTGATTTTCCACAAGTTCTACTTCAAAATTTCTTAAAAATTCTTCCAAACTATTCTGACCATAAAAAGTAGGAGGTTCACTTACCTCTATACCAACCCATCTCAGTGCGCATGTCAGTCTAGTGCATATTTTGGTAGATAATTCATGTAATCAATGTTTTCATTTTTCCAGTCCCGAGTCAAAGTTTGAAGCACAAGATCTAATACTCCTCCAACTCAACATTCCATTTACAGTGGGGTTGATGTAATCCTCTTCGTGCGTGGTAGTTCTATAAACGTGGTTTATATATCATGTAAGGATATTTTCTATCGCAAGTTCTACATACCTTCCTCCTTCTGAGGGATCCAATGGTACAATAACATTGTATTCTCCAGATTGAAAGATCATCTTCCTGTTCTTCAAATTGATAATTTCCTAGTTATCAAAAGCCCAATCCAGACCCAATAATGTTGGATATGGTGAAGTGTTATTCACTATGTCAATGACTTCAAAGTCTACCATGGTGTGCACATTGTCTAGATCTATTGGTTCCCTTTAATCTACCAATTGGCACCACTCTATGTTGATTTTCTATCTTCAACTGGATAGGTGAATACCGTAATGTAGGTTCCCCCATAGCTTCCCCTGTCCTATTTGTGAGAATATTAAATTCATAACCTAAGTATAGTATGATATCCCCCATATTAAAATCTCTAATGTTTTCATTCAACCTAAATTCCCTGCTTGTTGTTCTCTTCTTCTGGACCTGATTCATTATCTTTACCCATTCTTCCCTAGAATTACACTTTTCTAATAGAGTTTGTAATACTTGTAAAGCATTTCTATCATTCAACAATTTCATACAAGACCCCAAAAATCTTCTTAAGTTACTTAATTTCTCTAAAGTCTTCTCTTTGTTGTTCTGATCAAATAAGTGAGGCATGTCATACATTGGTACCTCGTATCCTAGCTTTGTTCTTGAAGTAGATGCAATATTTTCATTCAAATTCTTTTGTCTAGCTACTTTGAAAGTGTTATCACATGAACTTGTCAGAGTCCTGTGGGTTTGTGGTTTCTACCTAAGTCTGTAATGTTTCCCTGTCTCTATCCTTTTCGTAGACCAAGTCTTAATTTTTCCCCTTCAGTTGGCAAAGTCATTTTTTGTTTTCCCCTTTGTGTTTGAGCACTCATCTCCTTGGCCTCTATCATTGATCCTTATGTCATCCCAAACCCTCAACCAGTTCATATCAGTGGCTTATGAGCATTCGAGAGTCCAATATCACGCAAAGTATAGTGCCAAAGAACAAAGCCCAAGTGAGCATGATTCATTGATCTTGAAGGGAACACATGGCATCTGATCCAAGTGTTCAGGGAAATAAGATTCGGGAGGTTTGAATTGGGAAGTGTGTAAAACTTTCAAAGGGATGAAGCCTAAATTCTTGAAGTTAATCTGGACCATCTGTCAGCAGGGACACACGGCAGCCCATCTCTCACTTTGGGAATTTCCCCCCAAGAAATTCATCATGTTTCACATTCAAAAGTGTCGAAGTGTCAAAGTGGTCGAAGTCACCAATGTGGCCGAAGCCCCGAAGTCCCAGAGACTCAAAGTGGATCTCGACCATTGAGTCAAAGAGGGAAGATCCAATCCATCAATATAAAGCACTAGAGATGGATCGTTGAACAAGAAACCTCATCACAGATCACAAGATTAATGGTTACGCTCTATTGTGGGGTCGGAAGGTGTGCACGTTATAAAATTTCAAGGGAAGGCCGCAATCGGAACTATGGTTTTTAGAAAGGGACACCTGGCTGTTGATGGTGAATTGCGGGGACAAAAGTGATTTGATTTCAAACCAGCCTTGGTCTCTCCCGCAATCACGCAATTGCGTTGGGTCACAACCCGGGGTCACATTGGAGCAAGGCAAAACTCACAGGGTGCTCATCCTTTGCTCTGCATACAAGGATCTTAAAGCACCAAATTTAGCACCATCTCCACACAAGGTATTATGTAACCCATAATTGGTGAATGGGTAAATGTCAATGGCTGCACCTCAAATAGAAGAATCATCCTAGCCACAGATATCGATCATACCAATGGCCCCGAGTTTGTATGTTCATTTAGCATTGCATTTAATCACAACAAGTAGTCATCCCTTGGTTACCTGGCCCAGTCTTGATCCCAAGGAGATATCAGTTAATGGACATAGAGCTGGTGGTTGAAACTTCAACTCACTCCATAAATGCAAAGCAGGTTGAGAATGGCTGTGAAGGCACACTTATGATCCAAAGCTTCCTTATGGGAAAATTCTCCTATAAAGAACATAACTATTCCTGGCTCGCATCAGACATCATGAGGTCTACACAACCTGACAGAATGGGTGTCGACTGAAGGCTTTGAAGGTAGTTATATGATCACATTCCTGGTGGTTGCATCATTTTAGTATATATAGGGAGTTTTGATATTTTGTTAAAGGGGATGGTTGAGAAGTGCTCTCGTATTGTAAACTTTTTATGAAGAACATTGGTTCTCTGGTTATGTATTTGTTTTTGAGATATCGTTTTTAATGAAAGTCAACTTCTTGTCCATCTTATTTGCCTCTGATACTGAGAGAGTTCATGTTTGATTGATTCACATGGATTGTTGTAACTGTATTGTGATAAATGTTTGATTATAGTATTGTTATGATTTCTCTTAGCTTCCTTGAAATTTGAATCTAAGAGGACCTTTTGTTTGAGCTTTGCCTCCTTAGGCTACTGGAAAATCTGATGTTCATAGCGGACCTCTACACCTTTCTCACTAAATCTTCCTCCTATTCGCCCTTACTCCAACTTACTGATTGAAATTAATCAAGACCTCACCTACAGGTACATACCAGTCCAGTTTTCTGAGTTAAAACGATATCATCTTGAGTTTGCACCCATTTGACCTCTTTAAAACCAACCTGTGACATAAAACTCTGATGGGTACTAAACTTACCTCCAACGGAATCTGGAGGTGACTTCTAGTGCTAACAATTATGGCATCGTTGTCGGGGAACGAATTGAATACTTTTCCTTGGGTAGAATGACAATGAGCTTCTAATTCTGAAGGTGCATCAGATATGAGCACCATTGAAGATTTTATTTGCACCTGGCAACTCCACTATGTTGACTCCACTATTTCGGTTGTGGCTACCTCTAGCACACCCCAACTGACCCACAGAATTTTTTTGATAAGGCTTTTAGCAACCGCTTTCTCAACTTGAAAGTTCCCTGGGAGATTGACAACAATTTGGTCTTGGATGGTGAACAAAGACAAGACACATTCATACTGCATATCATTCACTTGGCGACTCCATGATTAAAGGATCAATTGGTGACTCCACTAGTTTGAAATGGAAAGAATCATGGCTCGAAGGTATTCTCCTTTTAATTTTTCCTATGTTCATGGTTTTTCTAATGTTGTTCCTACTCCAAATTAATGGGGTGATTATTTTCCCATATTTAGAGAGCGTAAAGACGACAACCCTCCTCAGCATCTCCTTGATTTTCATGAACTCGTGCATCAATGGGAAATACATCATGAGGATATATTATTAAATATGTTCATAACCTCATTAGTAGGAGATGCTCGCAATTGGTACCACTCCTTACCTACTGCTAGCATATCCTCCCTGGAGAAGTTTCATGCGGCTTTCAATGGGCATTGTCAAAGTTTTATTCCTCTGAGTTTATTTCTCATAACTATTCTAAGGAATATAACAACTGTGTTTATAATACAACATATTCTAATGCAGACTGTGAGGATGAAGAAGATTCTTTGGGTGAGATGGTGGGACTGGTAAAATCACTTTCTACAAAAATAGAGAAATTGAAGGCAGATCATACTTGCTGCTCTTATGAAGATGCATAGGATATTCCGGTCCTCAAAACAAATGTTCTTGGTAGCCCTACTTATGACAAAGAGGTGATTTCAGATATTGGACAAGAACAAACAACTTTTGATGAATATCCCAGTGAAGATGACAAAGAGCAGATCTCTCCCATGGTTCTTGTTTATTATTATTGTGAATATAATCCTTGGGAGAGCCATGAAGAAGAAGAGGGAAATCCAAATGAGAAGTTTATATCCTTTCCTGAGCCTATCAGTGAGCAGTCACCACCTAGGATCAGTCAACCTTCATCATCTTCTCATCCACCTATGCTTACCAGAGATATTTAGCCATGTGTGTGTAGTTGTGGAGAAAATCGGGCTATCTGTTACAATTTTTTTGGAGTTTTCCACTCATTCTATGAGCTTGTCAGTGAGTACATGGAGCTTCATTTCCTTCATGCCTTGGAGCCACTTAGCTTTATCTCAACTTCAACCATTCGAGGAAAGATAAAGGATGTAACCGTTATGTTGTCACGATTGCATCGTCTATTATTAGTCACTGACAGAGTAAAAGAGCTTCCAGTTAGGAAGTTACTTGAATGGCTATGGTAGAAGTTTTCTTTCACCTATCACTTTGTAAAGATCAGTTATTATAGGATTGGACATAAATAAGATCCTCTGGAGCCCATGTATTTTCTTTTGTTTAGAGTAATTATCGGTCTATAATCCTCAACAAGACGTTTTTTGAGCATGACTCCATAACCCAATAGCTAAGGCACTGGAACTACTTGTTTTTGGTAGCTCACAGGGAGCATGCCATCCCTTATGGAGCCAAATGTTATCACATRAACTTGTCAGAGTCCTGTGGGTTTTTGGTTTCTACCTAAGTCTGTAATGTTGCCCTGTCTCTATCCATTTCGCAGACCAAGTCTTAATTTTTCCCCTTTAGTTGGCAAATTCATTTTTTGTTTTCCCCTTTGTGTTTGAGCACTGATCTCCTTGGCCTCTATCACTGATGCTTCTATATTTCCAAACCCTTAGCTAGTTCTGATCAGTGGTTCGCGGGCATTTGGGAGTCCAAAATTGTGCAAAGTATAGTGCCAAATAACAAAGCCCCGAAGTGATCATGATTCATTGATCTTGAAGGGAACACATGGCATTCAATCCAAGTGTTTGGGGAAATAAGCTTCGGGAGGTTTGAAGTGGGAAGTGTGTAAAACTTCCAAAGGACCGAAGATTGAAGGACTGAAGTTAATATAGACCATCCATCAGCTGGGACATGTGTCAACCCATCTCTCACTTCAGGAAATTCCTCATGTTTCACATTCAAAAGTGTCGAAGTGTCAAAGTGGTCGAAGTCCCCAAAGTGGTTGAAGTCTCGAACTCTCGAAGACCCGAAGTGGATCTCGAACGTAGAGTTGAAGAGGTAAGATTTGATCCATCGATCTAAAGAACCAAAGCTAGGCCATTGATTAAGAAGCCTCATCTCAGATCACACAATCAATGGCCATGTTCCATTGCATGGTCGAAAGGTGTGCACATTTTAAAATTTCAAGGGAGGGCTACAATCGAAACCATGGATTTTAGAAAGGGACGCGTGGTGGTTCATGGTGAATTGCGGGGACAAAAGTGGTTTTATTTTAAACCACTCTTGGTCTCTCCCACAATCACACAATTGCATTGGGTCGCAGTCGGGGTCACATTGGAGGAAGGCCAAAGTCACAGGGCGCTCATCCTCTACTCCACGTCCAAGGATCTTAAAGTGCCAAATTTGTCACTATCTCCACACAAGGTCTTATGTATCCGATAATTGGTGAATGGGTAAACTTTAGCAGATGTACCTCAAATAGTAGAATCTTCCCAGCCACAGATCTTGCTCAAACCAATGGCCCTGAGTTCGTATGTTCATTTAGCATCGCATTTAATCACAACAATTAGTTGTCCTTTGGTTACCTAGCTTGGTATCGATCTCGAGGATATATCAGGTAATGGACACATAGCTAGTGGTTGAAACTTCAACTCACTCCATAAATGGAAAGTAGGCTGAGAACGGTCATGAAGGCACACTTACAATTTGAAGCTTCCTTATGGGAATTTTTTCTTGTAAAGCACTTAACTATGCCTAGCTCATGTTTGACATCATGAGGTCTGCACAACCAGATAGAGTGGGTGCCGATTAAAGGATTTGAAGGAACTAATATGATCACATTCCTGGTGGTTGCAACATTTTATTATATATAGGAAGTTTTGATATTTTGTTAAAGGGGATGGTTGAGAAGTGCTCCCGTATTGTAAACTTTTGATGAAGAACATTGGTTCTCTGGTTATGTATTTGTTTTTGAGATATCTTGTTTAATTAAAGTCAGCTTCTTCTCCATCTTATTTGTCTCTGATACTGAGAGATTTCATGTTTGATTTATTCACATGGATTGTTGTAACTATATTATGATAAATGTTTTATTATAGTACTGTTATGATTTCTTTCAGCTTCCTTGAAATTTGAATCCAAGAGGACCTTGTGTTTAAGTTTTTCCTCCTTAGGCTATTGGAAAATCTGATGTTCATAGCGTACCACTACACCTTTCTCACTAAATATTCCTCCCATTCACCCTTACTCCAACTTATTGACTGAATTTAATGAAGACCTCACCTACAGGTGCATACCAGTCCAATTTTCTGAGTTAAAACAATATCATCTTGAGTAATCAGAACTATATGATACTTCTGTGTCATGGGAAAATTATAGGAATCATGTCCATTAGTTCTGCATATCTCACACCATGGTTCTTATGGTGGTAGAAGATTCGACATTCCTATCCCCAAGTATTGCACAATGGTTGGGAAATCATTCTTATGATGACCTTCTGTTCTGCCAAAATGTGCACCAAAAATATTCCCTCTTTTCCTTGACCTTATTATGATTCGACTAAAAATTAAGGTTCTTCATATTTTCCTTCAACTCTTCCACAACTAGATATGTGTGCTTATACTGATTTTCCTCCAATTGCAAGGTTTCTTGCAGAGCCTCAACCTGGCTCTGGAATTTCTATTGTCTCAAGGGATACTTCAAGTGTGGTAACAAATAATTAACAAACAAATGTCTATGTTTTATGTCAGTAATAGGGAACTTCAAATTACCTTTTAGTCATTTGAACTTTTGATCAACTTCCCAAACTAACTCACCTAGCTTTGGTTTGATCTCAATCATCTTGTTCATAAACTGATACTCTGAGCTTGGTTTCTACAACTCATTGATCAAGGCCTTCTTTATGTCTACAATGGTTGTAGGTTCTCCCGTAGGATTATTTACTATGAGACCCATATACAAGTCTAATGCACAGCCTCTGAATGTGATTTCCAACTGTGCAACCTTTGTGTATTCATCTGTAATCTTCTTAGCTTCACAAATATTCTCACAAATGAAAACATGTTTTTTTGGGTCCTCGGACCCTTCTCCTCGAAACTATGGTAACCTAATAGTTGGATCTATTCCTTCCATTGTGAAGCTTTTTGTGCTACCACCTTCGTGCATTGTAGATACATGAATGCTACTTGTTGAACTTATACTTCTGCTTGAATTTCCACTCAACCCATGTCCTGTAAAAATCCTTCTACCACTAATCACTTGTTGGTTAACCGATTTTTCTTATTGAGATGTATTAGTTGCACATGGGGTTGTGGGTTCCACACTAATTCATATATGGAATGTAGATCCTTCTTATGTGCCAAACCCATGACCTTTGGTTTTCTTCACATATGTGGTGTGCAGGATATCCTCAATATGCCCCGTCACACAGAGATCCTCTACCTCTTCCTCATTAATTTCCAAGCCCTCTCTCTCAACTAATTCCCTCTTCTTTCTATTCATGTTATACCGGTAGGGTCATCTGCTACGTGTCACTCCCACTTTTCTCAATATATCCTTGTTTTGTTCCTCGTCCATCATAATGGGGTCCATTTCTTCCTTCTGCTGTCCTCTCTCCCGATCCTTCTCCATATCTCAAATCTTCCTTAGTGCTTTCCCCAGTTCCCCCATGTGTGTAGAGTGATTTAACTGTCAGACTCCATGGTCATCACACCTTTATCATGTAATAAAATCTTGATCGACATGTAAAGTGACCCGATATACGTCCCTCTTAGTCCCTTCAAGAAATCATGCTTTTCAACAGTGTATGACTTCGCTGTATCTACCGCAAGATCAATAATAAATCCTACAATAATATTGTCTAACCAAAAATCCACTGCACACATGAATTTATTATTAACCCTTCCCAACTGCACAATGTTTTAAGTATTCCACTCTACTTGTCTAGTCTGATTGGTGGGATGAGTATCCTTCAACCTTAATATCCAATCTTGCAACAACTCTTGGAAATAACATAAAAATGTCTCATGCAAATAAGTAAACACATACCTCTCTAAATATTAGTGCGATGTATACCTGTAACTTCTATTATCTTTCTACACAAACTCCAGTTTCTTTGTTTTCAACCATCTTTCAATGTCCTACTTAGTAGTATTCCATGGACTGAAAATCCCTTTCTATGACTACATTCTGTTCATTCTCATTAGATCCCTTCCAGTATGTTCTTTTGAGTTCCAGTCGGCAACAAAAGCATTTGTTAGATATTATGGGATGACCCAGGTTCTACCTTAGTTCTCCAACGAAACCATAGAAACCGTCAACCCCTCTGGTAAACCAAAAGGAAACACTACGCAAAGAGTGCACAGTGTAGTCTCACCCAAGATGGCTTATGGGTGATAGCAGGATGCAAATGTTTGTAGTCTTGGAAGAGATCGGGGATGTTCTACTTATTCTACTTTTACTTTAACATGCATCATATTATACCATTCATCTACATCTAACAATTATTTCATTTTTCATTATCAATACTGTGCACTAAAAAATACTATTCTAACCATTCACCCTTCGTTCATAATTTCAGAAACAACAAAAACATCATTCAAACACATCACAACACATGATTTTACCATGTTTCACCCTCCTCGTGCTACGCCCACAAATATATTCTTCTTATTTATTATTCTTTATCAAAAGTTCTATGTTTCACACATTACATAAGAAACATGTCTTACTCTGGGAGGATGACCAATGTCACACCAAGATCCATAGCTTGAGACCTGACCCTCATTTAAACTTCATGATTCTCCAAAATTGATATAAACTGAGCTCCACAACTCTCAACCAAGAACTAGTACTGTGACTTAAACTGAAAAGGGTTTTCAAAAAGACTCAATATGATAATACTCTAAGACAATATACCCTTAGTATCCCATACCTCCTCTATTTATATTACAAAATTGTGTAAAAACCATTACATCATATTCCAAAACCCTAATTCTAAGTGGACTCAACTTGTCCACATTCTAACTGTCTTTGCACGCTAATCCACAATTTTGTCATGTTGTTGTTTTCCTTTACTCCCAACACCCACTGCTTCCCTGGTCCATTCTGCCTCACTTGTTGTATTTTATCTCAAACCTTACCTTAAAATTTCCTGCTCCAATAGACCATGATTCACATGCCCTAGGTATCAACCCATTTCTTAGCGACACAAAACCTTATCACTGCTACTGGAAGTGTCGTTATTAAATGGTAGATACTTACCAAACAAGAGTACCCTAGTTAGAATACTTTTCTCATTTGGTTCCCATGCAGATGTTACTCCATAGGACTAGGAGTCTGTTATAGTCCCAATATGACTTTGTGTTTGAAACCCATTTTCTTCCTTAATATCATTATGACCACTACCTATGGGATTCCCACTAAGTCTTGGTTAAGATCTTTTCTAAATATCGAAAAAATGAAAATATTGTCGAGTGAACTTGTCTCTTTTAGAATTATTAAATGGTTTTGAAAGGATGTATATTTTGGTATGAGTTTAACCCTTTTCC
>JASDQU010587879.1:24343-45361 GCA_032191745.1 Picea mariana | reverse complement strand
ATAAAGGCTTTGAAGTCCTGATCCCCAAAACCCCAACATTTTAAAACTAATCATGATTAATTAAGGGTGTTAAGCATGATTATAGTTAATTAAAACCTCTCGCGACTTTACGTTTCGTGAGTCTTAATTTAAACTGCTTTAAAGATCCTCGAGACTCGAAATGCCGAAACTTGATTAAGTTATAGGTTTGATTAATTAAGGTACTAAATGAAGATTATACTCTAATTAATCTATTTCTCAAAATTAACTTGGATACATTCAAATTCTATGCTCTTCCCAAGATATCAACCATAAATGACATTAATTTCTGATTTATGGAAATGATTCCAAACAAGATCAGGTTTTAATGCCCAAATATTTTTATTAAAGAAATTAAATGCGTTGTCAGTGAAGGTATATGCATGGTTTATGCCTTTAGGGAAAAGAGGATTTTTAGTTCTGAATCACTTTCTTGGTTTCTTAAAACTAGCTTAGCGAAATAACTAGTTTTCTCCATTCTCATTCTTTGTAATAGGTAACAGAACTTTGAATTTGATATCATGGCTCCATGGAAAGCACCTAAAGCAGTTGGTGAAAGTTTTGGCCAGAACACAGACGTTATTTTTGATACTTCACCCATAAGTATAAAAATCGTTAAAACCTGGACGCATCCATTCAAAATCATACAATACGAAGTGGTAAACTGTCCCGATGATTCAAGCGACAATGAAAAGGATAACTTATCTAACAAATATAAGATTATCGCTCAAGCATAAATGCATAATATAGCAACCAGGCTGAGGCTTTTACCTTACACCGACATGATTAGATGGGCGTTGGATCATGTAAATATCCTGACCCGAATGATTTTCAACTCTCAGAAAGTAGTTGTTGGGTCGTTTCGACCCGAACACATATAGGTCATGTATAAATTTTCTGCAACATAAAACTTCATTTATAACACCAATTTTCTAGTGAATTTTAATAATAAAGAGTGTGATTAGTATGGAAAGAGTCTTTTCGACCTGACCAAAGATTGGTGTTCACGCCCTGAAAAGTTTAGAGATGAATCTCACAGCATATATTCGATCTCATTGCTTGAACCACAGTTCATGTATATAGCCATGATGATGTGTAGAATTTATGGAAAAGAGAACACATCCCATTTGTTTTTACCAGGGGTTCCCATTATTCACTCGATGGCATAAGGATTTCCTTTTGACTGGGCAAAGATATTGTCAGATAATCTGGCTAGTGAAATATTAGAATACCAAATGAAGAAAACCAAAAGGCAACCAACTTCATTCTTTATGTCATCTTATGTTATGGATGCTATCTATTTCATGATGCTTTTCCTGCTAATGAGATGGTGTTGGACTCCAGACAATGCATAACCAATTCATGATTACCATTCAAAGCTCTAGGAAGACAAAGAAAAATATTTCTTTTATGAAATATTTAATTGGGTAGTGGTGTCAATACATATTGTTATATTTGGTCATCCACCGCCAAGAATTTCAGACAAGGTTATGGTTAGCCTGGGTAAAGTGGCAGAATGGTACATAGAGGAACATTTCTCTTATATCAGAGTTTTTGGTTTCTTAGTACCTCCATATGCATTACCACAATTTTTACCAGAAAAACTGGTGTGCTTTGAAGTTGCACAACAAACTATACTCAGCAAGATTAGCAAAGAGCTAAAATCTGTGCAGAAAAAGGTATTTCCATCTTTTCCTTTGTCTATTGGTTCATTTTCCTTATTGGATTTCGGTGACTCCAAGGTGGAGGCTGCAACTTTAGAAGAGATAAAGTTGGTTAGCATTGAATTCAAGAAGCACGACCCATAGAGGGTCGTGGGAAACTATATGGCCAGTTGCAATTTTAAAAAGTATGAACATGAAGAGTCCCCTCATGACGAAATGTTCCGATGGGTAAGATGTTACCAAGAAGTTCTGAGCCGAGTTCGAATTCTACTACCTACTGAAATGGCTGAGTTTTACATTTTCCAAAAACACCAGAGAAGTAGCCTACCCAAAGTATTACAGGGGAAAAGCCTAAAATCTCCAGATACACAACAAGTAGAGACCCAAAATCCAGAAGTTGGAAGCTGTACAAAACAATAAACCTTGGAAAACCTTGAGAAAGTTGAGGTTTCGACTCAGAAGGGAAATATCCCAGAGATGGAGATATTAGACAACCAATGAAAAGACTAAAAAGAGAAAATAATAAAGAACAGAGAAGATACACTGCCCTCTTCGCTTGAGAAATCAACTACCGAAGAAGCCGGGAAAAAGTTATCCATAGAAATAGACAACCCCATTGAGGTTGTTACATCATTACAGTTCACCATAGGAAACCCTAATACAGAAGAAATGTTCATAATCAATTTCACGCCTATCCCTATCGAGGAGATACCTCGCACTGAGTTCTTTTTCAGTAAGAAAAGAAAGGTCGTGGTGAAAAGATAAATGCACATGAGAGAGGGTGCAATAGTTAATAAAATAAAGAGTATTATTCGATGGGAAAAACTTGGAAGAAGAATATTTTGCTACAGAGGTGGCAGGCTCTTTAGGAGCTTTTGCAACAACCAACTTATTCTCTGTTGATAATCTGTAAGAAAGGCTAAGGCGGATGAATTAGTTGATAAATCAGATGTGAGATCAAATAAGGAATGTAGAGAATAATGTCAAAAGCAATGTAAAAAAAGAACTCGAAGAGGCTAGAGCCAAGGACAAACAAGAAATTCAACAACTTAAATATGATCTTGAAGAAGTACACAAGACTACTCAATCAAGTCAAGGGCAGGTCATCCAACAAGAAGAATTAGGAAGGCAACTGCAAGCTAAATTGAGTTCTACTGAAACCCAAGTTGTAAATATGGCAGTGTTTCAAGCCCAGGCACTGGAAGTGCATTAGAAGCTAGAAGCAGTACAACAAAGCATGTTTTCTAATGTAGGTATCATCCAATATTATTTTCGGGAGATGGGTCAATCATTATATAATGTTATTTTCAGAGAAAAAGAGGCTAATGCAGCACGAACCACCTTTCAAAAGGAAGTCATATCTTCGTCTAGATAAGAGGTATCGGTAACTCCTAGATTGACAGAACAAATCAGGGGTGATATCATACTAAAGGCATGGGAGGCCAATATAGCCGAGAGTAAGAAAATGGGAAAAGAAATAAAGGAAGATTGTGAAGAGGCTTTTGACTTGCTAGATAAAAAATTACTAGGCATTGGAAAGGACGATTGTGCTGGAATACTAGGACAAATAAATGTTATAAAGCATCAATGGGACATCAAACAAATCTTAAATGAAGCTCATATTGAAATTTCACAGTTGAAGCAGGTTGACGTCGCTCAAATGGATAAATGGATGGTAAATCCAAATCTATAGTTGCAGTCAATAAATTTTGAAGGTAAAAGGATTGAAGACAGGTTGCCAAAATTATAGAGAAAGTCGTATCTTTTTGAGGCAAAGGATGTGACAGAGCCTTCCAGAATTTTAGTACAGTTTCTAAGCAGGTGCGTCAAGTGTCTCGGTGTAGGTGAAGGAAGTACTTCAAAGAAGTAATGAAGTAACACATGCATGCTCATTCGGCCAATATGAGAAAGAGATAGAAAGGAAACAAGTGGAACGGTTCAAGTTTTTATTTTGTAACCGTTAATATCTAGGAGTAAGGAAAATTCTAACCGTCTAGGGTTGGTAACCTTTTGTATAAATATAATTTCAAAAGACTTAAAGAAGGATTTTTCTTGGCCAATGGAAATGAAGAAATCTCTCTTTTTCGAGAATTAAGACAAATTGCAAACCAGAGACTCCATATTTCGTCAATCTTGAGTTATGTGTTCTTGTGTTCTTTCATATTCCAACATCTTTATTCATATGTCTTTGATGAATGCCTAATCACAACTTAGTAAAACATCTACTGTGGTTATATGTTTATTTGGTTATCTGATTGCTTACAGATTTTCCTTTGCGTTTGCTATTAGCAAACACAAGACTTGAGAGTTAGTTAGATTACCACATTTTATGCTTCATTAAAATTATCAAACCCATTTTTCTTCTTCTGTATCGGAGTGAAATTATTCTGTGATTGATGCGTCACTTTGTTTTAACAGCTTTATGTTTCCCTTTCATCTCATACATTATTTTCAAATTTGATTTAGACACAAAAAACAACCTTTGAATTGTTATATTATTAATTCAATTTCAAGAATTTTTCTCATATTATTGAAAATAGGAAAATCAAACATAAAAACAACAGATCTTTTAATTTTATTTTCTCCATGACTATACTTGTGGCAAGACAACCTAATATAGAACCCGGTGTCACAGATCAGACTAGTATCACTTTAACCTTGTTTAATACCATTTTAGAGATTGCTAACACCCGAGATGAACTTGAACGTTCATGGGCAGTGATTGAATAGGACATAAGCATCCAGGAATGTTGGGAAGCTAGGCAAAGACAACTTAGAAATCAACCATAGCTTCTTTCCCTAAAGAATTGATTTCCTTTTCATATTTTAAACTCTCTATATTTTTCGTATGCCTTGACATTATACTTTGAAGCCTTAAGTATAAACTCAGGAACAACAATGTTCATGCATTCGTAACTTATATCATTTGACATCGAACATAACTGGTTTGAAGGAATTAAAGTCACGCTCAAGTATATCATTTAAATACCCATAGTATCTATTTTCAGATTCTCGAGGATGTTTTTCACTCCTAGAGGAAACATTAGTGACCTAGAATACTGCAGTTATCCCACTGTCATAAATTTTCCTGGTTTCATCCAATTGTTTGATGCGAAATTTACGACCATTGCACCACATAGCCTTGTGGTGTTGCAACTGCAATATGTCAGATATGTAAAAGATCCATTGTCAATTAATAAATTAACATAAATTTATATAACTTCGAAAGTATCTGAAAAAATACAGTACACATGTAGTCACATTAATATAATATAAAATAATTGGATAAAATGAGTGAATTTTCTTACCTGTCCATCTTTCAAACCTTATGCTAAATCAATTTCCCTCTGTGTAACATTGGCATCTCTGTTATGACGAGATTCTCTAACCAGTTTAGATAGTCATTGCCATGATAACCTACCTCCATTATGTTGTTTACATCTTTCAATCCATACATTCATCTAGTTAAGATTTTTTGCAATGTATAAATGCAGTGCATCCCACTTTTGAGCAACTGAATCAAAAAAACATAATTCACCAATATTAAATATTAGTTATAACATCCAATATGCAGGTAATTATAAATATTTATAATTTATGAAATACATTATATTAATATATTAATGAGTATGATCATATAAAAAAAATGAAACTTTATATGTATTATTAATATAAATTTTCACAATTATTAATGTATTACCTTTCATTTTTTTTGTTCTACCTTTCCCCAACAGATGTTCCTGATCTTCAATTTTTTTGATGGAGTTCACATCCCAAATGCGATCCACTGCATGCATAGTTGACGTTGCTAATTTAAGAAGATACTGACTAATATACACCATTGATTGATATACCATATATCCCTCCACCATAGAACCCTCAAGACGTGCTCTTTGTCTAACCAACACCTTCAATGATTTGAAGTGCCTCTCCACCATCCACATTGACCTTTTGTGAACAGGTCCACAAATATCAATCTCCTCAACTTGGTGTATGAGGTAGTGTTCTTGTGCAATGAGAAATGTTGGAAGTATACTTTTGCATTTCACACATTAGATGAATAATTTCTCTCTTCCAATACTTTATATCATCTTCATGGATTTCTTTCAATGACAACCATCTACATGAGATGATGACACAAGAAAATAACATGTTTCAACATAACATAATATAATATATTACATTACAAGTAAAACACGTGTCATTAAGTACAACAATAATTTGAAAGAACATTTTGCATAGAAATCACAACTACTTACCTCATGTATTTTCCAAGATCATATATAACTTGTTTGACGTTGTTTTCAAAGTCATTTGGGAGAGATAGCAGTAGAGCATACTATAACAAAAAAATGAATTGTTATTTGTTTCGACCAACGTACACAAGAAAAAAAAAATGTATAAGGCCAATATATATAAATATGTATACCAAAATTATTACCTTAATGAAGGTATGCCAATCATGTGTTTTTACCCCACCAAATTCACCCTTTCTTTGTTAAGATATTATTTATGTTTGAAGCAAAACTGGTGGGAAATTTAATTCTTTGAATGACCTATTTTACATCATTTCTTTGTTTCTCTGTTAATAACCATGGAGGGTTATTTCGTTCTAGTACTCCATCTGATCTATTTGAATATCATATTACACTTCACATTGCATGATTGGCTTCCTGAATGTCAGTACAAATTTTGACAATTTTTTCTTTGTCCCTCCTACCATCTATGATTTTCCATAACGTTTCAGTCACATTCTTCCCGATATGCATTGTATCAAATAAATGAGTTGTTTTTAGCTCCTCATAGTAGGGAAACCTCATGAACTGAGCGGGATAAAATTTCATTCATTGTGGAAGCCCATTATTAATACCTTCATGATGATTGCGGCCTTCATGAAGCATAAAATAAATCACAAAACAATTATCAAATACGGTAAAATAAATTCAATGATTAAAATAAACATTCAAAACATTACATGATTTATGATACAGTATGAAATTGAGTACCTTGACGATTTCTATTATATTCCAACCTCCATAGGTGAGGTGTCATTCTTCATGGTCTTAAACCAGTCTCTTCTTTCCCATTGAAAAGATGTTTTTTAGTAGTATGATACCTATGGTTCTTAGGAAGAAGGTGCCTATACTCATCAAACACCATTTTCCCTAAACTTTTTGAATGTCGATATATCATCTTAGGGCCACAAAATAGACATGTAAATTTACCCTTTGTTTGAAGACCTACAATAAATGGATTAATGCCAATTATACGATGGGATTATTTAAAAATTAAACATGCACCATGATAACATTAAAAAATTATATAGTATTAAAGAGCAATATTAGAATGCTACATAACACAAAAATGTGTTAGTCCAGGGTCATCATGAATTGTCCATAAAAGTATTCCACGGAATTTAAATTTCTTCTCCCCGATTGGTTTACATATGTCATACATTGTGATGCCAACCCATAACTTTAGTTGTTCGTCGATAAGAGGCTCGATATATACATTCATATATTTAACCTGGTAATTACCTAATTGTTTGAAATTACACATAATTACTATAGGAATGATACCATGTAATATATATAAGTAAATAAATAAACAAAATATATTATGCAAAAATTGAAACAAATGAAAATGCTAGATTCAAAAAATTAATGTAAAAAAATACCTAGAACAATCATTGTCAACATTATGTTCTCCCTCTTTATTGACATCCAAGGAGGAATGTTATTGTTGATAAAAAAAATAGGCCACATTGAGTAAATAGAACTAATCTCTCTGAATGCATTAACACCGTTAGCTGCCAATGAAAACCTAACATTGCGAGGTCCATCTTTGAAATCTGCCCATTTTTCCTCAATTTCCCTAAATGCAGAACCATCGACATGCATTCGAAGAACACCATATCCACTTCTGTTACGTGAATGGTAATCCATAAATTGTGCTATGCTTTCACACCTAAACAATTGCTGCAAACGTGGAATTATGGGAATATGACGAAGAACCTTTCGAGGAACCCTTTTTGTTACTTGATCGGTTCGATATCTACTGATAATACATTGCGGGCATTCTTTTTTCGAAGCATGTTGTCCATAATATATAATATGGTCATTAGAACTTGCATCTATAGTTTGATAATCCATTCCAATGTCTTTCATAATGGCATGCAAACCTTGATATGTGTGAGGTAAAATATTTGGCAATGGTAACAAAAATTCACCTAACAATATACAACACAACAAATAACTAGTTAATGTAAGAATATTAATCGTAAAAATTGAATTCTTATTTTACACATTAATTAACACTAAAAAAAAATATAAAAAAATCACCATTTATGTATAATATGAGATGAAACATATTACATACCTTAGGATCTGTGTCATACACGTGTTCGACAAATTATTCATAACCTTTAAGTTCACTAGCAACAATGTAGCGGAGAGAATATTTGATCTTGATCCTTCACAAATTCATTTATTTTCCTTTTCTAATAGAGGTTCATCATAAATACCAGCATTGTCCCCATTCTCATCCGGCTACAAAAACAAATCTTGGATCATTTTATTTTTCCCATCATCTTCTTCCATGGGATCATTAACTTGATTTGTCCCATAATATTCTTCCGTGAGATCCTCATTTCCTTGGTCAAGATGTTCCTCAGCTTGTACAACATCATTTCTACTAATGCTTGGTGCAATATTCTACAGAAAGTTAGAGGGCAACTCTAACTTTATAATAGAAACAATCATGCAAAATTAGTGTATACTATAACAAACATTCAAACAATATATATACATATATATAGTTTTATATAAAATTGACAAAATAAAAAAGATAATGAATATATAGTTAATTACCATAATAAAAAAAGATAATGAATATATAGCTAATTACCATGGGATGATATTCATTCGATCCGCCATCAATGTGCCCATATTTCCTACAATGTTTTGTAGCTGTTGCTATTAAAATTCTTATGGGACATATGAGGCAACATTTTTGGCAAGGGAAATAAAATCTACCATCACCCTTTTCACCCGCTTTACTTTTTCCCCCACCTCTAACTATATTCTGCGACATTCTTCCACACAAAAATACCCTTTTGGAACCGTCGTTGTTATAACAAGATTGTTGCAACATCTTTAAATCGTCAAATATTTGTAGGTCAATTTAGGTCACCATCGCCGCAATTGTGACGAACATGACCCAAATATTTATTTTTTTAACCTATTTATTTGTTATATTTAGGTCACTTTGCCAAAAGAGGGAATGGTTATAATGGTGTATTCGTCGCGCTTGCGACAAACGTTATAACAAAAAAAAGTTAGCATCGCTCTTGCGATGAAAACACAAGTTTGTCAAAATTGAGACAGTAGGCCACCATCTTGACGATCATTGAAAAACCAACGATAGTTTGTGTCCGTCAATAGAACGACGAATACGGGTTGGATTTAGATCAAAATTGAAAAATTGAACTTTTTCTCTTGAATTTTGCGACGAAAGAGTACTTTCGTCGCAAATAGCCATCGCAATTTGTAGTGTTTCTTTTTGAGGTATTTGATTTTTTAAGAGAATCATTTCATTTCTCTCAAGTTTTCTTTGGGAGAACATTTGAAAGGTTCATAATTAGGATTTCATATTTTTCCAGCTACCTCCCCTCTGGGCCTTCAACCCCTCTTCCCGTGAAATGAGGGACAATCCCTTCTTGGGCCAATACACTCAATAATACCAAAAGGTAAGGAGATGAGGGGATGAAGTGTGGAAAGTGACAAATATGGTTGGGAATGACACGTTGATCTATCAAGGGGACCCCCTAGTAGAAATATTATTCCTAAGTGTGATCACTTACTAGGGCACAATGTCAAACACCAAGGTTAAATAGGGAAAATAGCATAATGTCCAAGCAGACGATACATAATCAAAAGGATTTTTAAATGCAACAAAATCAAATGCCTCAAATATTGAAATGACACTCACCATAATACCTGGATTTTACCTCATGGAGAAAGACCCAATGTCCTCCAGAAGAAAGTTCATGTGGTGGATACCCTCACGATGAACCTTATATCTGTGGTGGTGAAGAGAAACTCTATCTGTGCAAGTGGACACTGTTGGTCAAGTTGTCTATGGGTACTCCATGTACGCAACCTGAGGGCCTCGATACATCATCTCCTTAGTTATCCCTAGGAATTAGAGATAACATTTGGATCCTACGTGGGGACATGTACTCGTCATATAATGCATGAGAACCACAACATATCTTGATGGACCTGTGCCTACACACATTGAAACAACAAACTATTAAGTGTAGGATGGATCACTCATCCTTTGTCCATATAAAGAAATCCAAAACTTCAAAAATAAAAACTAATCTAGAAAATAATTTTGTCTGCATTTTTTTATATATATGATGAAAAGAAAAACATGTAAATCAATAATGCAAGTAGATAAAAATGATATGCAATTGAACTACCATGAGAAATCAATATGAAAATGCAGGAAACCAAAATGAATTTCCTACTTACTTGGGGCATGGGTCCTGAAGAAGTCAAGTGCCTTGAATGTAGGGTCGAATAAGAGACCCATCTACTTGTAATGAAATATTTCTCTTGTCCAAAGATGTCAAGTAGTACTTCTCTTTCTCAGACTTCTTCTTGATGATGTAAGGGCCAAGCCAAGAGCCATCATTCTTCTGGTCATATTTAGGCTTTCCCTTCCTCTTATCCCACATGAACACAAGAATTCTTCACTGTAGTTTATGTAAGGAACATTCTTGATGTAAGGATAGGAAGGAAGTTCTGTGTTGACTATATATTTAATGGCTTTCTCACGTTCTTTGTTTCCTTTATCTTTTTCCTTATTCAATATTCTAATGGATCCAAGTTCTTTCCCTTGGAAATTCACAAGATTCTCTTTGTATTCATCTGTTCTTGGGAGTATCATATCTATTCAGTTTTGTTGTGCAAAAGGAAATCCCCATGGATCGTACTCATTGATTCAACGAGGTACATCAAATTCACACTCACTAGTGTAATAAGGACTATTTGGATCCATCACATGCTTCTCAGCCCTCTCCTGACTATATAGAATCTCAAAAGTGCCATCTCCCATGGGAATATGTGTGTGGGTGATATCCATGCTAAGAAAGCCTCCAAGAGTGACAAACCAACTTCTTGATAGAATAATTCCCCAAGCATCCAAAATGTCAATCACTACTATATTCATAAGGATGGTGATATGAGGTAAATCAATCAGGTAAACTTCAACATTGTCACATAGCCCATAAACCTTGAACCTTTCAAGGACATGATGTTTTCTGAGGCCCTGGAGTCCAACATATAATTGTTCAAGTGGATATTGTTCATGCCCAAAGAAATATATAAGGGAGGGTTATTGTCCCTTTGCCGATCAAGATACATGGTGCTCAATATGATTGGAGGGTCCTATTTTTTGGCTAGTACGTTCATTAACTTTAAAAATTCCCTCCTCACAGAAGGAATCTTGAACATATATGTCACCAAGGGCATCATATTCAACTTTCCAAACATGGATGGGACGTCTATGTTCAACTGAATCTCATCTTCTGTTGGAGTTGGTTTCAGAATCAAATCATGTATTATATGTGGAAGTGGTGGGACCACCTTCTCCATAGATGGAGGATAAGTTGTTTCTTCTGGATGAAGTAGAGTGGAAGGTTTTTGCAGAGGAAATGAGGTTTTATTTCTCATTGAATATGTCAAAATCCCCCTTTTCCTCAATTCCTTCCTCTAATCATCCGATTATTGGTTTAACACTTAGAGTCATCCCTCTCTTTCTCCCTTTCTTTTGGATTCATCAATCTGTTCCTGTGTAATATCATTCTCTTTGAATTTATAAATCATTTCCATGAAGTTCATACTATTAGGGGAATCTTCATCACATTGGGGGAATTGATCTTCCCAATGTGGTTCTTGACAAGGAGAACACCATGATGTCTCTTTTGTATTGACCATTCCCACCAGATTCAATATGTCAGGAGCCTTTACCTCTTGTTGGGGATTTGGATTCCAAAATTTGGCATCCCTCTACTATCTGGTAAACTGAGGTCTGGGGGAATATTGATTTCTTTCCATGATAGTCAAGAGACCCATGATGTGATTTTGAGCCTGGAAAAACTGAGTACTCATCTGATCTATCTTCTGAGTCAAGAGAGAAATTGGGTTTGACGAAATGCTATAGGAATATTTAGTCTTTTCCTCTGTCTTGGCACAAGGATACTGAAAAGCATCAACCTTGGAGTCAAGAAGATTCTCTTCAATCTCTATGTTGTACTCTTTGGATTGTACTAGAGTGGTGGGCTTCTTATCCTTCAGGGTGAAATGAAATTTCCCATAAAAAGAATTTATATAAAGGAGACAAATAATCACATATGTAGGACGTAGATCTGTTCGGATTTTACTGTACAATCTATCAAACCTGTTGTCAAATTCACTTATAGTCTCATTCTCCTTCTTATTTGTTTGATTGAACTGGGCTACACACATTTTATCGTCCTTCTTTGTTTTCCATTTGTTCTTGAACAACTTGGAAAAATATTCATAAGATGCTATGTGATTATCAGGAAGGCCTTTGAACCATATTTGAGCATCTTCGGTCCATGAAAAAGCTATTAGATTCATTGCTACATCCTCATGTTTTACTTCTATGTTCCCCATGTCTCGACCCATGGAATAGACATGATCGTCAACAATGTTCACATTATTTCCTGAGAACTTTGGAAACCATTGGTGATACTCTTTTGGCATGGAATTAGGGTGTCTAGTGATGTTGGCCATGTTCAAAGGTTTGTAAAGGTATTTTCCCAAGGGAGAGCCATTGGGGCAAGGGGAAGGGTACCTTGGAAAAGGGTTTTGACAATGAGAGGTATTCTTTGGTAAATCTTAGAAGGCTTAAATCTCCCCGGGGGAAAAGTCTTATGGGAGGGTGGATTCTAGGAAGGTAGAGTTTCCATATGAGTCTTAAGAAAATCTCATAAAGGGTGGAAGGGGAATGTTCTTCAAATGGAGTCGCCATGAAAGCTAGGGGTAAAGGATTTGGGAAGCAATCTTTCCAAAGTGTCGTTAGGGCATGAAAGAGGATTCAAAATCCTCCCAAGAAATGATGCCAAATGTTATTGTGTAAACTGTAGGTTGGTAAAATCCCAACCCAATCCATAATATGGTGATAATGGTGGGAGAGTCTATGCACTATCACCTCAGATAAACTCTCCCCTCACTTTAGTGAAGGAGAAATCCAACACAAGGGGGGAATCCTAGGTGATCCTAGTGGAAATGAGATGGAAAGTAAAACTATGGAAGTGATACCCCTATAGGTCAAAGTACTAAGTGGATAATGGATTGGAAATGATTCTCAGAAGTGGTCAATGGTTTCCAAAAGCTTGAGTACCCACGGAAGATAATTGTACCTTCCCAAGACACAAGAAAATATGAGATATAAGACCAATAATCCAATGGACAAGAAAGATAAGATTTTTGTCCTGATTAGAAGTAGTATGTAATGATATAAATCAGAAATAAAACAATAAAGAGATCTCCTAAACAAGTCACTAAAATTCCAAGTAAATATGCAAGAGATTAACTAGCAATTACTAGTATAATTCAAGTATGATGACACAAGACTTTAGAAATAATAGAAGGTTGTTAGAAAAATGTATTGAAGAGATACTATATTGGACTTATGTCTGTATAAAACAAATGTTACATAAGAAAATTCCAACCACAAAAACTTCCAAGTAAACCACCCAAAAGAAGCACAATAACTAGTAGATTAACTTAGCAGCTTTCTAACAACATCTGATGGTTAGAACATGAGGAAATTTAAAAGTTATGAAGTGATTTTCTAGAGCCATAATGGTTGTATGATGCAGTCCCCCTACCTCAACATGGTTTTGCAACCTCGCGATATTTGGATCGATCTTCTTCTGAGCCAAAATGGCTCTTCGAGCTACTGCTGGAACCCTTTGATCGAATCCACAGGTCCCTTTTTCCTCTGGCACAAGTCTTGAGAAAACCTGCATGCATGCCCCCTTTTCAACGCTCTTCTCTGTTCTAAATCAACACACACCTTTTGCATTTTGGGGTTTTGGGACTCCTGCACACGAGCTCTCCCGGACTCCTTGTCCCTCCAACTCCCGGTCACCGAAACGCCGAAAAGGGCTTAATGACTTTGGATACTCCCTTAGCCTCTGTCCATGTGACCACCACTCTATGACCATGTGCTTAATGTCAAAGAGCTACTGGATTTTCACAATTCAGGAAATTGCAATGCAAGCATTCCTCCTATTCTCTGTCTTTCGAAATGCCAAAACCCGAAATAGGTCTAATGGCTCCTTAGCTCCTCTCTTAAGTTGCTTCTCATATGACCGGTCCTATGACTTGGTGCTATTCCTCCGAATGCTTTCGAGGTTTCGTGATTCTAGATGCAATGATTCCAGGTTCTTCGAACTCTCAAATCCCAAAATGAAGAAATATTACCTGTGACCACGGTCCACCTTTTGAGATTTTGCAATTCACGATTTCGCGATTCCGGCTGCAAACGATCTTTGGTCCTTCGAACTCCCAGATCCTGAAATGCCGAAATATCCCCATTGAGAGATCAACGGTCTATATTCCTCTTGAATCGACGACCATGATCCCACTAGATCGACGACCCAGAACCTTTCAAGATTTTCCCTGAACCTTGACCACTCGCCACGTGTCCTCCTTGATGAATGGTGTCGATCGTTTCACAATTTCGTGAACTGGGACTTCTTGTCTTATGACTCCTTCTCCTTGAACTCTTGGTGTCCAAATCCCTGATGGGCTTGGATATTTGACAATTGTCCTTCGAAATGGATGGTCTCGATGCTTTCGGGACTTGACGAGTCCTCTTCCTTCTGCTATTACGAGGTTTAAACCTCGCACACCTTTTCTGGATCCGACGACTCACAGAAAATAGAAACTTCTCCCTCGAAGTTTCTGTCATTCATTCTACCCTTCTATGTGGCTTCCCAGGGAGTAAACCCCTCGCACCTCCTTTCGGATCAGATGACTATCGATCCTTGGTGCTACATCTGACGGCCCAGATCATTTTTCCTGTGCACCTCCCAGGGACTGAACCCTGTGCACATATCCTTGATCCAAAGGATCTTAGGCCACTTCACTCTAGGTATGACGATCAAGATTCTTTTGGGATTTTGTGAACCGAGAGTTCATGATGCAGCAACTCGAAAATCACTTGCCACTCCAAACCTTGAACTCTGAAATAACGAAATTCGAGCGCAAGATCAATGGCTCTTGATGCTTCTCATCCAATGGTCACTACTCCTCTTGAGATTCTAAACGCTAAAAGATTCTTAGTATTAAACTCCTCACATACCTACGAGATCCAATGGTCCATGGTATTTCAGGACTTCTCCACAAAGTGTCTCCATCGTCCATACAACTCCTCTTTTACGCGACCTCCCAGAGGTTAAACTCTACGTGCCTTTGCTTGATCCAACGGTTGTCAGGTATTGGTGCTAGATATGATGGTTCATATCTGTCCTCCTTGTGCACTCTACTCCTACTTCCTAGACTTAGATTCAACGGTCTGGATATTTCTTCCCAGTGTTGATCCAACGACAGTTGTGCTCTTCCTCCTGATCTTTCTTGGATTTTTTTACTTAGAATATTTTCCAAGTCTCGAAGGTCTTGACCTTTGACTCTTCCTCTTGCGAGCTCGGTTCCTTTGGGTCTCATTTTCATTATAGAAATGTTGTCCCTTATGAACTTCATCCTCTCAAATATTTACTCCTACACACACTTTACATTCGAGGGTCTCGAATAACTCAGATTCGAGAAGTTTTCTTGAAAAGAAAACTCCTTACGCTCACCTGGCATTCTCTTGATCCATGAACACCTTGTAGAGATTACAGAGTATTTAAAAACCTTGTGAGTGTCTTCTCTTCGACACTTCTCTTTTCTTAGAACTCAAAATAGAGTTCCCTAGTGCACTCTATGCACTCGCTCGATGCCCTCTTAGTAGAGCTCTACAAAACCTTCAGTAGTTCTGTCTTCCCTGAACTCGAGATAGAGTTCCTTCCTATGCACTCCTTGCACCTCTGCTGATGAAGGCTCAACACTATCCCTCTTGAGATTTCCTGAGGTTGTCTCACCTCTGTCAACACACACCTTGTGGACTATGTGCACTCCTTGCACTCGGAAACTCCAAGACGGGAAGAAATTGAAACTTATGCAATACTTCACCAGTTATGCATTTAAAACAAGAAATGCATAAAAACATGTAAACATCAAACACATAGTATGCAGGAAAAACTTCTTTTCTATTAATCTGTATGTCTATACAAATGTTTACAAAGGATGGACTGTAACAAGTCTCATCTCTCTCTCGAGACCTCTCTACTCTGGTCTCTCCTCCTAACTCTCTACCCTGAGACCTATCACTCTAACTTCCTAATTACAAAATGAGGGCTCCCATGAGCTTATCCTCAACCATCATCTCTGAGCTATTGCTATCACAGAGTGACTCCTATGGCTACATTACATAAATGGATGCCCAATCCTAATTACGTCTTGGGCTTGCTGCAGGCTACCATTTACGAAAACCTCAACCACTTCTTGAACAGATGCATGGTCGACTCTTACAGCCTTACAAAATTTATTGAAATCTTTAATTTCAAAATTGAGAGGGTTGCGCCTCTCCCTTTCTCCATTAAATGTGTGTTGGATGTGATGGCTGGCTGGCATGCTGCTGACATGGAGTGATGCTCCTGCATCATACTCCTCAGTTGGAAAAATAATGATCTCCTGATCATGAGCTCCTCTTCTCCACTGTTGAAATCCACCTGGATCCCAAACTTTCCCTTGGAGCTTTCCATTTTTTCCTTTGCTTCGTTGTTTCTACTGTCGCTGCTCTGCTGCTCTTGCAGGCTCCCTTCTTCTCAGCTTCTCATTGTTGGTAGTCTCTGCTGCTGAAATCGACATAAGCCTTATGATTTCTTTAATTACCTCATCCATCTTCTCTAGTGGATGGCTCTCCTTATGTAGTCTCCTCATCTGTACTTCTTCTCTGCAAATAGGTCGATCAACTAGATCTCCCATGCCATTTTTTCTTCTGTGGCCTCAACTTGCCACCTTGCTGCAAAATTCAGCTCTGCAGTCTTATTTTCTTGATTGACCTGTTGTTCAGTCACCTTCTCTAACAGACTTGCTTCTGCCATTTCCCCTTATGCTGGTTGAATTCCAGCTTCCTCTAGCTGCTCCTCAGATTGGAATTATCCTTCATCTTCTACTGCACGCCTCTGCACTGCAATTATCATCTGTTCAACTCCCTAGCTGAAAATTCTGAGTGATTCCTCAGAATGCTCCTCTGCTAAGATCTGCATGATTGTCTCCTCGTAGAAGCCATATACTAGCTCTGGATTGTTCAACCAATCCTCCAACATATCTAACTCCATCTCCCATGGAGTGAGAATCTTATTTGCATTCTCCTCTTCTATTGGGGAAAACATTAGTGGCTACTCCTCCTCTCCCTCTATGATAGTCACTGTTGGTTGTCCTACTTTTGTTGTTTCTTCTGCAACACATATTCTGGCCTCAACTGGGCTGCTTGGTAGGAATACTTCAATTCCCCCAATGATCATAATGTATTTCTGATCTTCCTTCGTCAACACTCCTTGCTGATCCAAACTCTCCTCTGAGTTCATGAGACTTTCACATAGCCTCATCTTTTCCCCCTTTCCCACTTGGCATCCTGGGAATTTTCTACTGCCCACCTGGCAGTGTATGAGACTGACTGGTCCCATCTCATTACCCACCTGGCAATCTGAAATTTCACCACTACCCCCTTGGTAGTATGCAAGACCTTCTGTTGATCTCTTCCCATTGCCCACCTGGCAACTCGAAAGTTCACTTCTGCCCACCTGGAAGTTTATGAGATCAATTGATCCCATCTCCATCAACACTCCTTGCTAACTGGAACTCATCCCTGAGTTCATGAGATTTTTAGACAGTCTCATATTCTCTCCCTTTCCCACTTGGCAATATAGGATTTCCACCTTGCCCACCTGGCAGTTTACAAGATCTTCAAATAATCTCATACCATTGCCCTCCTGGCACTATGAATTTCCACTATTGTCCTCCTGACAGTCTATGAGATCCTCCAATGATCTCATTTCATTGCCCACCTGGCAATTAGAAAATTCATCTCTGCCCTCCTGACAGTTTATGAGACCTGAAACTGATCTCTCTTCCTCATCACTGAGGGTTTCTCCAACTTCTGGCTCACAGATGCAAACCAACTCTGTGTCACTGAGGCTTTCAGCATACCTCAGCCATATTTTCAACAGCCTTTGCTGTGTTTTGGCCAACAACTCCTTGACTAGCCACTTCACCTTCTTTTTCATGGGCCATTCATACACCCATTGTGTTCTTGCACTTGGTTGCATTCGAAATGCAAGCTCCTCCATCCTCGCTCTTATCTCGATGAATTCTTTATCCATCACAAACTTTCTCTTAATCTTTTAGTGGTCCTCTCTTTGACCATGCTTATGGCCTTCAATATCCATCTTCCTATTCCTGTCTTCCCTCCTGGAAAACTTGTTGTTGTCACTCTGTAACCATGAGTGCTTCCATCCTCTCCTTACAGTCGACCTAACTATCTATTTATTGTTGCATCCTGCAAAACTATCTTCAATCCTCTTCATCTGAAATATATAGACGAAGTCCTTCTCTGATATCACTTGATGGTGTGTATCAGAGTGTTCTCCTTTCTGCCTCTATTTTGCCTATGATCTACAGACAAAATTTTGGCTCTGATACCACTTGATGCAGTCCCCCTACCTTGGGTTCTACGACCTCTCGATCTCTAGATCGATCTTATTCTGAGTCGAAATGGCTCTTCGGGCTCCTACTGGAACCCTTTGAATGAATCCATAGGTCCCTTTTTCCTCTGGCACGTGTCTTGAGAAAACCTGCACGTGCACCCCCTTTTTAGCACTCTTCTTTGTTCTAAATCAACACACACCTTTTGCGTTTTGGGGTTTCGAGACTCCTGCACGTGAGCTATCCTAGACTCCTTGTCCCTCCCACTCCCAGTCCCCGAAATGCCAAAAAGGGCTTAACAAATCTGGATCCTCCCTTAGCCTCCATCCACGTGACCACCACTCTGTGATCACGTGCTTAATGTCAAAGTGCTACCGGCTTTTCATGATTCAAGAAATCGTGATGCAAGCATTCCTCCTATTCTTTGTCTTTCGAAATAACGAAACCCAAAATAGGTCTAACAACTCCTTAGCTCCTCCCTTAAGTCACTTCTCATACAATCGGTCCTATGACCTAGTGCTATTCCTCCGAATTCTTTTAGGGTTTCACGATTCTAGCTGCAACGATTCCAGGTCCTCTGAACTCCTAGATCCCAAAATGCCGAAATATTACCCGTGACCATGGTCCACTTTTTGAGATTTTGCAATTCGCGATTCCGGCTGCAAACGATCCTTGGTCCTTCGAACTCCCAAATCCCGAAATGCCGAAATCTCCCCCTTGAGAGATCAATGGTCCAGATTCCTCTTGAACCGATGACCATGATCCCACTGGATCGAAAACCCACAACCTTTTGAGATTTTCCCCAAACCTTGACCACTCGCCACATGTCCTCCTTGATGAACGGTGTCGATCATTTCGCAATTTCGTGAACCGAGACTTCTTGTCTCATGACTGCTTCTCCTTGAACTCCCAGTGTCCAAATCCCTGATGGGCTTGGATCTTTGACACCTATCCTTTGAAATGGATGGTCCTGATGCTTTTGGGACTTGACGAGTCCTCTTCCTTTTTCTATTACAAGGTTTAAACCTCGCACACCTTTTCTGGATCTGAGGGATCACAGCAAATCGACACTTCTCCCTTGAAGTTTATGTTGTCCATTTTTCCCTTATGTGTGGCTTCCCAGGGATTAAACCCCTCGCACCTCCTTCCGGATCCGATGACTATCGGTCCTTGGTGCTAGATATAATGCCCAAATACTTTTTCCTATGCACCTCCCAGGGACTGAACCCCATGCATGTATCCTTGATCCAATGACTCTCAGGCCACTGCGCTCCAGATTCAACGATCTATATTCTTTCAGGATTTCACGGACAGGGAGTTCACGATGCAACGACTCCAAAATCACTTGCCACTCCAAACCCCAAACTCTGAAATAGTGAAATTTAAGCGTGAGATAAATGGCTCTTGATGCTTCTCATCCAACGGTCGCTACTCCTCCTGAGCTTCTGAATGATAACAAATGCTTAGTCTTAACCTCCTCGTAGACCTATGTGATCCAACGATCCACGGGATTTCGACACTTCTCCACGAAGTGTCTCCACCGTCCATACAGCTCCTCTCCTATGTGACCTCCCAGAGGTTAAAATCTGTTTTCCTTCACCTGATCCAACGGTTGTTGGGTATTGGCGCTAGATCTGAGGGTTCAGATCTATCCTCCTTTCACGCTCTCCTCCTGCTACCTAGACATAGATTCAATGGTCCAGATCTTTCTTCCCAATGCTGATCCAAGGACAGTTGTGCTCTTCCTCCTGAGATTTCTTAGCTTTTTTTACTTAGAAGATTTTCTAAGTCTTGAAGGTATCGACCTTCGAATCTTCTCTTGCTAGCCTAGTTCCTTTGGGTCTCATTTGCGTTAGATAAACGTTGTCCCTTCTGAGCTTCATCCTCTCTGATATTTACTCTTGCGCACACTTTGCGTTCGAGGGTCTCAAATAACTCAGATTCGAGAATTTTTCTTGAAAAGAAAACTCCTTATGCCCACCTGGCATTCTTCTTCTCGATGCACACCTTGCAGAGCTTACAGAGTATTTAGCAACCCTGTGAGTGTCTTCTCTTCAACACTTCTCTTTTCTCAAAACTTGAAATAGAGTTCCCTAGTGCACTCTATGCACTCACTTGATGCCCTCTTGGTAGAGCTCTACAGAACCTTCAATAGTTCTGTCTTCCCTGAACTTGAGACAAAGTTCCTTCCTGTGCACTCCTTACACCTCTGCTAATGAATTTTCAACGCTATCCCTCTTGAGATTTCCTAAGGTTGTCTCACCTCAATAAACACACACCTTGAGGACTATGTGCACTTCTTGCACTTGAAAACTCCAAGACGGGAAGAAATTGAAACTTATGCAATACTTCACCAGTTATGCATTTAAAACATGAAATGCATAAAAACATGTAAACATCAAACACACAGTATGCAGGAAAAACTACTTTTCTATTAATCTGTATGTCTATACAAATGTTTACAAAGGATGGACTATAACAAG
>JASDQU010587878.1:0-31630 GCA_032191745.1 Picea mariana | reverse complement strand
ATACATTAGGGGGCATTTGTTATAGCAAAAATTGCCACACTACATGTACATTTGTGACATGGCCTAATCCATTCCCTAGCTTGTAGACCTAAATCCCAGTCTCCTTCATCATATGCATAAAACAAATAACACTTTTGTTGTCATACTCTATTCACCCGTGTGCAAATTGCATATGCATGCTATTTTCCAGTGTACAAACCACATATACCCTCAATTTTGTGAAAAAATAAAAATATTCCACATTTTCAAGTGAGGTTTTTGGTTTGGCTTGTACACATTGGAATATAACCATATTATCCTCTTTAGAATGGTATATAAGAACCTATGGGGGTGTGGATGAAGAGAGACAACCTTGGTGCAATATTCTGCTGACGATTTGCAAGCTCCCCTATTCCCTGAACCTCTGAGTAGCATCCCATGATCTGGAAACCTGTTTTCCAACATTCCTTCCTCTCTCATATATGATCACAGGGTGTGTTCCTATTCCTTCTGGGTCATTCGAGGAAGAACCACTTTGTTGAGTTGATGCTTGAAACATCCAGTGGAGGAACCCAAGCAATTGGCTTCGAGGTAGTGCTGATGGTTAGAGTTAGGTTGTAACTACGTACTTATATTATTTCAACAAAATAGTTCTCTTTCCCTCCATATATGTGTAATTTTGTTCAATCTATTTATATATGTTAACTTGCTTTAAATATTTGAATTTTCACAATACATGTATAAATTGATTTCATAACTACCTTGTTGCAGTATAGACTTGATTTCCTTTTGCAGGTTGGTGCGAGCAGAGATCAGGATAAATTCAAAGGTCAAGAGTGAGGAACTACATCGAACATTTGGATACAAGGTGTGAGGTCTTCTATTCTCTCTTCCAAGTAGTTATTATAATTTTGTGTGTGAGGGTAGTTCTATCTTTTAAGTATGGTTAGGCTTTGTTGTGACACAGACCCAAGGTCACAGGGTAAAAATCCCGTAACACAAGCCACTGTAGACAAGATGGCTTCAATTTTGACTTCTATTATGCCTATAAGTTTCTTTGGTAGGTTGCTATCATCTAAATCTTTGTATATCAATTTTAATAAATATTAAATGTTGGTTATACTTGGTAAGTAAAATGATGGTTTTTTTATGACATCAAAGTCAAGAATTTTCTCCTTAAAATTTTTAACACGCTCTTATTGTAACTACTCTGTTGGTAATTTTTCTAATGATGGATTTGCTAATTTACTCTTATTTCTTGTTTTTGCGAGATGTCCTACGTTCATACTTGATACAAGCTTGTGATTATGACTAAAAAGATTACATACATGCTAAGTGTGTCTCAATATCCAAAGCATGAGGAAATATTAAAATGGATGCATTTCCATTTATTTCCCAAGTAAGGACATAATCATTGTGAATTAAAAAAAAAATACAAATTTTTGCAACAAATCAAAATCCAAAAATGTTTTCCTCTATATCAGTCAACGATGAAAACATAGCATTATCAACTTGATGCAATTGCTTATTTTGAAAGTATTGATTATGCTCCTGCCAAGAAAAACTCTACTTTATAGGAAAAAAACTTGACTTCCCCCCCTTAGTTTTTATGATTTCATACCCTTTAGATGCTCTAACCTTTGGGCTAGAATCTAGACTATGTTGACACCTTATATATACTCTCTTATAAACATGATTGCGACTTAATGTTAATGAAATCAAACATTTTATGGAGGGAGCGTGTTGGGCTCTAATTTTTCCATATTTTCCGCTATATAAATACATCCATCATTACACTTGTTTTTCCTTATTTTATCAATAGTATACGTTTCATTATACTATAAATCACCATTATTTGTTATTCACGATTATACATTGAGTGTGGTTAATAGGTAGCTTTCTATTTTTTTAGTGATTAAAAGATTATTATATCATGGTTTATTGATGATTGTTTGTGAAGTGTGATTCTTGTACTGGCATGATCAATATTCTTGTACCATTGTTGGAGTTCAACATTCCCGCACCATCATCGCCATTCCAGTACATGTCATTGTTTGGCATATTCACACATCTCTAGCAAAAAATCGAGAACATGGGTTTTCTTCGTAGTAGCATTGACATGCGTACATGTGTGTTGTAATTCACCCATGTTGTACGTGTGAACCTTGAGCTCAGGGGAAATAATTCAGCCAAAATTAATAAAAGTTCCAGACAATCAACTTTCGCCTTGATTATCGTGCCAATAAGGTCAAATCGGAAGATTCTAAGACATGGGTTTTCTCCCAACATGGAAAATTGAGTACTTTGCAAGTGATTTTCAAAACAAAGGCACGGGTTGGGAGTTATGGTTGGTTCTTTAACTCAAACTTGCACAAATTTCATGATTATGATTAGATTTGAAAACACCGCTTACAAACACCCAGATTTGATGGTGTGGCCTTGGGTTTGAAGTCAAAAGGATGTTTTAGTTATTAGATTGATCAAGTTAGTGTAGTAATCTTCAGTTATTAGAAATCAATAAATGATTCATTTCTTGCTTTATTTCGTATTTCTTTAATAACTTACTATTGTGTTTGTTTAAAGAATGAGATTGTCCACTAAATTCACAAATCAATTGCACAGGAAATTGTTCCATTTTCTCACACTCATCCTTTCTTTGTTTGCTTAATTATATGTTAAACAATTCATGGATAAATCACCACACAAGGAGTGTATTCTTCTTTCAGTTCGCCCAGTTTGCACTTATATTCAGATTGCTTTCCTCACACATACAACTACTCACCTCAACGTTGTCTCCATTCACTTTCCTCCTATTCCTTTGACACTGCGAGAGATGCATGTTTTTGTCCAATTAGATTTTTAGGTTTTATCCAATTAGATTTTTAGGTTATCTCATGTTATATTGGTTTCATATATCCACGTTGTATTGTTTATACACTATGTGAATCTTTTCATACATCTCCATATGATCATGTATTGTGTTTATTGTTTGGTATTGTATCCATTGTTTATTTAACCATTATATGTTGTGTTGATAGTGGATGCACAATTATATATTTTTTTCATATATATTTGTTTTGTTTTGTTATATATTTGTTTTTTCACTTATTTATTATATTGTTATGTATTGTTTCTTATATATTTGTTTTGTTTTGTTATATGTTTGTTTTATCACCTATTTATTATATTGTTAAATATTGTTTTGTATATGTTTGTTTGTTACCTATTTATTATATTTTCATATATTGATTTGTATATATTTGTTTCAAAGTTGTCATAATATGTTTATTTCCATCAAGATATACTATAAATTGTTATGTATGTAAGTTTTGTTGTATATAGGTTGTATTAAGTATCATTGTTATGTTGTATTAAGCAATATTAGAAGGATTATGGTTGTAGAGTGATTCCAAAACTAATCATGTACCAACACATTCATTCTTGTAAGTAGAACAAAACTAATATTGTACCAACATTGATTTCACTTTCATTTCTAGGTGTATCGTTCCTTGAGGACATATATCTAAAGCGTTTTTCTTTGAAGTCTTTACGTCACATCATTTTGTCGATGTAGGGTTAATTAGGAGTTTGGTGGATTTTCTCTTAAAACTGGTAAATTCCCCTTTAGGTTAGTAGCACACATACATGAGGGTTTGAGTAACCTCATCCAACTAACTGATTTGAATGCTAGTTTGGGTAAATTCTGCAATTACTTTCATATTGCCTTGTCCTTTAATCTAGTTTGTATTAATTTGGTTTTCTCGTATTTTAGCTAACCACTACATGAATAAGCCATTGAAGATCAGGATCTAACTCGGGAGACATGATCTTACAATCTAGTGTTAAGCTACATCTTGTGGTGTCAATTTTCATTTGTGCTTGTCTTGCTTTCCTTCATTCCATATTTAAGTGTGTTTGACGGAATTAGATATTAGACTAGGATAGGCTCCAATCCTACATTTCATGTGCTTGCATCTTTAAGTTTACGAACTCCCAGTCGATAATTTAATGTTTGAAAATTATTGCATATAATTTATCCAACAAAGAGTTTTTAAGTAAGTGCCTAGCTTAGAAGACTATTTGAAATGTGAAAAGACCTATGTTGTTTATAAAGCAGAGCAAAGGATATTATATATAAACTAATGTGATTCAATGCAATTATTTTAGTGAGCATAGTTTATCACCACACCATGTCTTTGTCACATTGTGTCCAAATTATAGACAGTATAATTGATTGTCCAAATCGCATAAGTTTTCTGCTCTCCTACATTATGGTCTGAAGAATTTTCTCTTTATATATTTTGATGTCTTTAAGAAGAATCACAGCGAGTCAAAGCATCTCAAAATAAATGATATTTGATTCAATAATGCTCTTTTGTCTTAAAAGTATAGTATGAGATTCCAATAACTTTATAACTAGAAATACAGAGGCTAGATCTCGTTCTTTAAGACATTTTATAATTTTTCAGAAGTTGAGAAGAAGAATTTAGATAAACAAAATTGAAATACAAAGTAAGGTATCCAATTGAGATAAATATCACTTTATTTTCAATAGTTGAAATAACAAGATATATGTTTGTGTTATGAATTTCATGAAATTGATGATAAAAAAATCATACAAATATAGGTATTATCTTGCTCACAGCAAGATAGAGGAAATTTTATACCTGAGCAAATGTTTAATAGACATACTGCAATAGAAGTTGTACTAAATTACAACCATTCACAACATCAAACACAATAATTTGAAGAAAGTGAATTATGAGAACATATGCAACATCACACAAGGAGAACACGACTTAAAGAAACAAGAGCTAGAATCTCATATATCTCTACAAAAAGTGAAATTCTTTATTGAAAATCTCCTCTACATTAAGGCTCCAATAGTCATTTATTTATAACATTATTTTATAAAAATAGGATCATAACCAAAATTGGTTATTTCCTCGTAATATTAAGTTAACATTACAATATATATATAAAATATCCCAAAATTATAGGAACAGATTCTTCAAAATCTCTAAATTCTCTCAAAGTGGTTGGCTAGTTCATTAAAGATGCTTCAATTGTTCCCACTCCCAACTTGATGGATATTTACAAGAAATCATCTTTTTGTAGGCAATATCTACCTCAGTATATCTTTCATATGTAAGAGGAAAATCAAATAAATTCCTAAGATGCCACGAAAGAAATAAATCTTCATCCAGTAAATAGACAATTGTTTTCCCTTTCAAAACTCCCATTACTCCCTTAAATTTGTTGGAATTTTCTCTTGTTTTTACAAAAAATGGTTGATATTCTAGAAAAGGGAGTAAACCATTTTTTACCATAAATGTATGGTAAACCCATTTCCACCATTCTTTTATAATGGTTATTAAACCATTCTACATTCTTTTGAAGATGGGTTAATTTATTTTGGACTTGTTGAATAAGATTTCACTTTGTAAAAATCCTTTCTACCTCCATGATTGTATTTGTTCTCTCTTTAAAACCATATTGATTCAATTACTCTTTTGTCTTGGAATTGAGCACTTTCATTATTTGATTAGCCAGCTAAGGTTTATTTCCCAATTTTTGTAAAGCAACTTCTACATCTTTGTCAACCCTTATGACCAAACTAGTCTCTTCTTCCATGATCATGAAAGACCTCCACATTCTATTTATTTGTTCAATAATTTTACCCCAAATAATGTATCTATCTCCCATTAGATATGATTTCCCTGAAATCTTGTTTTTCATAATATCAAATTCTTTCTGCAATTTGGCCTTTGCTCCATGTAATTTCTCGAGTTACCTCTTTTTCTCTCCCACATGCTCCTTTAGAAGTTTGATTTCAATTTCATGATAAGAGGATTCTCTTTTTTTATTTCTTTAGATCAATTTATTTGAGATCTAAATCAATAAAAGTCTTAGCCAATTCTTCTGAGTTGTTTGTTGATGAAGCAATTATAGAGGAAGATGAAATTCCTTGTTTCAGAACTTCTATTTGTTGTTGTAAAAACTTAACTTGTTCATTCAAATGATCTCTAACATTCAAAATTTGTTCCTTCTCCTTTTGGATAGCCATTATTTCAAGGTTTTCTACATGATCCTGATCAATCATTTTAAGTTATCTTTTCAAAATAATTATTTCATTATTTTTAGTAGTTATCAGCTCCTGTATTGGTTCTTCATCAGTAGCATTATCTCTTATTCTTAAGAGATTCTTTTCCAAGTCTTCTATTCTCATATGTCTGACCCTGGAATTTTTTTTCTATTGCTTCATTTGCTCTTTTAGTTGATAGTTCATTTTTTGTAATTTCTTCATACTCAGAGTAGTCTTGATAATGTCCCTATTGACCATCTCTCCTGTCTATTTGTGCAGATCCATCTTGTCAAATAAGGGGACCTGGTCAAGATCAAAAGAAAAAAATTTCAACTTATAGTTACTATGACCTTGAACACTTGTACTTGTTGGTTTTAAAATAGACAAATTCAATATCCCTTTTTCAAAGTTTGTTGTAGATAGCAACCTTGTTTTTGATGAATCATGATCTAGCTTTTGTAGTAAAAGTTACTTTCTTTGTGCATTCTTGTATGTCATATTGTCATATTTTGAGAATATGATTTAGTGTTTCATTTATGAAGTACCTTCTTCGGTTGGATTAAAAAACAATGATGGAAGAAGACCCATCGAGTAAATGGGTTCCTTTTTTATTTCTCCAATTGTTCCTGTTTCAAATTGAACCTCTTCCTCTAAATTTTCCACTACAAGATATTCAATTCTCAATATCCTACTTGATGACCCTTCCACTATTTCTGAAATATTCTGGAATTATTGATTAAAATTTCTCTTTAATTCCTTCTCATGTTGATGAGGAGTATCATTATCCTCAACTTGGGATGATAGGAACCTATTCTGAACTTCCTACCATCTATTAAGATTCCTGAGTTGTTCCATATCATGTCTACTCTAGTTTTCATATCCTGTTATCTCAAACTCCAGTCTTTTGGCATTAATAACCCCAAAAGGATCGTATTGCCAAGCTTCCCCTTGTTCAAGACTCAATCCCTACAACATTGCTTCAACAACCTGCAAATTTGATCTATTGAAAACAACAAAAGAGTCGACTTCTCTTTTTAGCTTGAAGTTAGTCCTCTTCCTTCTAAGGATAAAATGGATATCATTTGCATTGGGACTTTGTCTAATAAATTCCAAAGAAAAAATCCTCATATTCAGGAAACTAGGCAATTTGAAAGGTTTGACTTCTGATCCATACATTCTTATCTCTGTATAATCTTCGAATAAGTACCAATCTCCTAACTTCATTTCTGAAGATTCATGTAAAAGGGATTTTTCTCCTGGAAAAATTATGGGAGGATTCTGTTCACGAAACAAAGTATAGGCTATGGAAATAAATGAATTGACATAATCAATAAAACCCGTGTTCTGTAACTTCAACCTAACTACATGTGTCTATTGAATGACTGATAGGGGATTTCCACTTTGGTCTTCAATCTTTGAACTCAAATTTTGGAAATTCTTCATTTTAGAGAAAAGAAGCAAATACACCAGATAAGATTGAAACCTATAGGATATGTTCAGAGAAAAATAATTGATTTGATCATGTAAGGATTCTGCTATAAACTTAGCAAAGCATAATCTAGCCATTAATTGAGTGGTACGAGGACAAATGGACCTAAGAAGACCCAAAGTAGAAATGTCCACAACTTTATTAGAGTCATAGCCTAATACTGAACATATCATATCGATAATTTCCTATACATTGGTTGAAAATATTTCAGATTCATAACTTTCATAGATTTGTAAAGAACTAGAAATATTTCCCATCAAGGATTGCAAAAAAGCTTGTTTGTCTTGGGAATTTAATTGATTAAATTCGTAGCTAGGGTTTCCTCATTCAAAATCTATCCATCAGTAAACTCTTATACATTAAACTTTCGGGAAATTGAACTAGCTTTGATTTCAAACAACAATGACCCTTTTGTAGTTATTATACTTCTCTAAGAAGAAACATAGTTATGTGCACACCAATGCACAAATTCTTGGAAGTTGTAGGTTTGGGGCACGATAAAATGGGCCAAGTTCGAACCCCAAGCGTTAAAATAGTTGTTTAATTCCATGTGTTTGGATGTTGATGAATTGTGCAATTCACACATGTCAAAGGAGATCCTAGGGTAAAAAATTTGATAATCCCTATCTACCAAGGCAACTTCAGCAAGGGTTACAACCTTGGACTTCTTGACAGTGGAGGGTTTTGACTTTTTAAATGAAATAAAAAAGAAAACGTGTTTTGGCTCTTACCTATAAAGTGGATAGGAGAAAAACACTTTAATCCATTGGTGGGCTTAGTATTCAACAACTCTAGTTTGGCAAGGATTCTAGAATCTGCAACAGTGACAGTCATATTTTGTAAAAAACAAACATAAATGAATTTTTCTGATATTTTTATTTTGTTATAACTAACCCTAAATATAAACAAACTTAATTAATTATGATCATTACAAAGATTGTGTACAAAAAATTATTATACAATCAAACCGATGGTTTTTCGAAAGGCGATAAGTGGTTTATTTTCATAACACCGCACCGCTTGGGAAAATGGTTTTACAATAACTTTGGCTTATAGAGTGGTGGCCTTATCGTTTGACACATCACATCGTCATAAAATCTTGTGGAGTCACTATGCGGGGGTCCATCGATGTTAAACTTTGGCGGTGCCTATTCTAATCAAGATTTTGTCCTATAAATGATCATAATTTTGTATTATTGATTTATGGGAAATAGATGATGCTGTTAAAAATATAGCTCTGACACAGACAAGAAATTTTATCAACCATCACTCACTCTTTACTTGTTACTTTTATGTTGGGACTGGTGACATACGGGCTTGTGCTTCCATTAGGTCTCCTCTACCCATAATTTTGATTGTGTCTCTTCATACACATAATTTTGATAGGCTCTGCATATGGACGTTCTCTTAGGGAGTTGATTAGATCCTTAATAGAATTTGATATTGAGTTGTGTCTTGTGCTAGGTACAAATTTTCTTTGGGGTTCAATGAGGATGACAATTTCATTACATGTTATCCTTTTGGAGCTAACAAATAAGTTGTCATTGATCCCTTTAACTATGTTGATCATATTAACAACAAGAAAATAATTAATTCCTTCGATAAAAATGTGCACGACAAGATTGTGCACTTGAAGGGGCTTCCATTCCCAGGGAATCTTGAACCATATATGGGGAACCTAATGGATGGTGATGTTACATGTCCATAATTACCTTCTCTAGAATAGAGGAATTTGGAAACATTGTATAGATTTTAAACAATACTAAATACAATGGATCCCTAGGCATGGATGAACCACTATATAAAAAAAGGAAAGTTCTTGTATGGCCTTGTTCTCAGGTCAGATTTGTTGGTTTTGTTGAAGAGGAAAGAGTTTCATCTTTCATGGATTATTGTTTCTCTACAAACTTAAGGAAAAGTTTATTTGACAAACTTTAAAAAGTCAGGTTTGGGAGGAGGTCTCAAGATAAAGAAACTCCACAATGAAAGGACGTGGAGGATCTCATAAAGTCATAATTTGTTAACACTCTTCATGTTCCAAGTCGGATGGATGATATTGAAATGATTTAATTTACAATTTAATGCCTAAGATGTTCAATTATTTTCTTTTTGCAACATTTCCTGTTTAGTTACACAACATTTTAAAGATTGTACTTTACTTTTGGGGCAGTGGTAGAGGACCACTATCTATTTTATCTCTCTTATTTATTCAATATATAATTCTCCATTTGGATTCTAATTGTTTTGACTCTTGCCTAAAAAGTATATACAAGGTTTTTGTAGTAAACTGCAAACTTGTCAACACAACAAAACTTCAATAGATTGAGTTCCTAAAGAACTGTGTTGTGGAAGTCTATGGAGTGGACTTGTCAAATGCTTGTCAAAATGTATTTACATTCATTAATCAATTGGGGATTGTTTTATGACGTGCTCTCACATTAAATAATAAGTGAATGTGGATGAGGTATTAGGATAACAAAAGTGAAGGTGTAATACACTTGTAAGTGTAGACATTGAGTATTATATTTGAAATAATTAGAATGTTAGTAATGCATATATGATGAATGATAGATTCATTTCATTTGATATTATTGATAGTTGAAAGCGATTGAGTTATTAGTGTGAAGTATATTATGAGATCACTTCATGAATTATTGTAATATTGCTGTAAAAAGATTATATGCATGAATACTCACACTTGTTTGGTTGATTGAAAGTTCAGGTTGTAGGTAGAATGGTCTTAGATATGGAAATGATTGAAATTCAATAATGAAGACTATGTGGTACCACATCAAGAGCCAAACATCATGAGAACAATTTCATACTTATGAAATATGTTTTTTGTATATTAAGACAGGTTTTAAATAAAAGTTTTCTGATTGAATTTATTATTATGATGTCTCATTATAATTGTATGTATGTGAGATGATAGATCTATCTAGGAAGGACATATGAGGGTTGCTAAAGGTGAAAAGTATGGAACAATGCCACTACATACTAGAACCCAATGATATGTCATGATCATTATTGAGATGTGCTATGCTATGTTAGAGAAAGCTAGGGGATGCCTTGGTTGTAAGACTCTATAAGTCTCGATACTTTACCATTGTCAGGAAGCCTTGGAAAATGATGGATCACCCAAGGGAATATGTAACAGAGAAGGGGATGCATGAGCTTGGAGGGTGAGTGATTGCATGGAAGAGGAGGCTTGAATGAATAACGTGCTACCTGGGATCATGAATGCATTGGGTGTGCCTAAGAAAACAATGAGTTGAATTTTATTCATGGAAACCATATGGATCGGGTGCATATTCATACAGATAATTATTGACCTTTATCTCGTGGTATGAATATATATGATTTAGTTATGAACTTAATATTGACAGATTGGAAATTCATGTTGATGAAATATTGAATGATTAAAAATGGTATGTTATGTGTTATTGCGTAAATTTTAGGTTGGGAAAATCCTGACTCAATCCACAATATGGTGACAACTATGGGAGAGTATACCCAATGTCACCTTAGATAAACCCTCCCCTCGCTTTAGTGAAGGTGAAATCCTACACAAGGGGGGAATCTCGGGTGACCTTGGGGGGATTAATATGGGAAATGAAGAGATGGAAAGATAACCCCCTATAAGTCAAATATGGAAATGAAGGGAGGCTTGAGAGGATGTCTTGTGGTTGAGAGAAGTTTATAAAGGTCTTGAATACCTACACCAAAGTGTTAAACCTGCCCAAGACAAGACAAATTGAAGAGATACAAGCCAAAATATCCAATGGAAAAGCAAGTTAAGCTTGTTGTCCTATATAGAAGAAATGAAAAAATGATACAAATCAACAAGAAAATGATAATCAAAGATGCTAAATATGTCACTAAAAGTCTAGTTAAAGATGCAAGAGATAAAACTAGCAATGACTAGTATAACTCAAGTAAGATAAGACGAGACTTTAGAAAAAATGTAAGGATGTTAAGTAATGTTATTGAAGAGATATTATGACAGCCTTATGGCTGTAGAAAAATATTTCTACAACAGAAAATTCCAACCACCAAAAATTACAAGTAAACCACCCAAAACATTCACAATGACAAGTAGGTTTTTATGGCAATTTTCTAGCAAATTTTGACGGTTGAAAAGAGAGCAAAAGTAAAAGTTATAGAGTGTTTTGTTGCAGCCCTATTGGCTGCATATTTTAGTTATGACATAAGCAAGAATACTTTGGCTAAATGAGATGCCCTAGTGTCTCAAGTAGGAATATAAAAAATACAATTTATTTCACTTTGAACCAAATCAATATCTCATTAAATCATGTTTTCCAATGCAATTTTCAGATTAGTACCTTTAGTATATTGGGTAAATGGATTCTTGGATGTGATATTTAGACCCACAATATCCCTAGGGGTGTAATCCCTTTTACTCCCTAGGGAATGCAAACCAAACTAAGGTAAATCTAGGAGGGTGTACACCCTTGTACTCCTCCTAGCAACCTTGCCAAAAATAACTTATCAACCAAAAAATGAGATGAAACTTGGTGGAGGGTGTATGAACGTATACTCCTCCTAGGTTTTCAAAACAATAATAACATGGAACAAGAATAAAATACCAACTAATGCATAAATGTTCTTACCAATTCCACAAAATGCAAGATCAAACCCTAGTATACCAAGTAAATTCCACCACAAAGAAAGAGACAATATTCCAAGAGATAGCACACCACTTTCCTCCACAATATCAACACTTAGCATCCAAAAATCGCATAAGAAATAGAGAAATTGTTTTTTCCCAAGGAGGGCGAAAATTTTAGCCAAGTATCTTCTCCAAGATGGGAGAGTTATCTCAAAATGAAATGTCATTGATCTCTATTTATACAACATCACTAAAAAAAATTGCCCACTTTAAATTAGGGTAAACCACAAAGTAAGGAGGCTGACCTCCTTTAATTTTCCCCTTTACAACTTTAAATTTGATTCACACATAAGAAAATCCCTAAAACAAGATGTCATCCCCTTGAGGGATGATGTTTTGGCACATGTAGGAAGTCGTTGAGGTTGGAGAAGGTAGTGTTAGGCCTCCAAAGGCCATGTGTCTTCAAGTCAAGAGTCTCCTCCTCATTGCAAGGGGTCTTCCATAAAAACGTGCCAAGTTTCCATCATTAACACCACCACCACCAAACCCTAGCCCCAACAAGATGTCAAGCCTCAAGAAGTAGTGCTCTAGCCTTAAAAGGTAGGTCATTAGGGTTATGAAGGGCTAGTATAGGTCCTATAAGGTGTCTCTCAATCCTCCAAAGGATATCATCGTCATCTGGTGTGTGGGATATGGTATCCATCCTGTGGGATTCATGCCCCAAGGAAGTCGAAGCTAGGCTTGTTCCTCCAAAATTGTCCACCAAGCAAGGTCCTACAAAGACAATGAATGTGCCCTCTAAGGATATCAATTCAAATGCATCGTGATGAGTAAATCAAATCAAGAAAAGAGCCACCTAAGAATGTGCACAAAAGCTACCTTATCAAAATAAACAAGTGCTCAAAGACCCTATGCAATTTCCAAGTTAAGGTGTAGGAGGGCTGACAAGGTGACTTATCGGGTGAATCATTCCTCAAGTCAAGGGATGTTTCCTAGGTGGACCCCCTAAAATCCATGTAGAGAAGATGAAATGGATGGGGGGTAAGACTTATGGGCATGGGGTTCATGACATAAAAGGGTTTGTATTGTACCATTTATGGGTGCCTTTGTAGAGGCTGTGTTGCACCTTCATTTGCAATGCAACCTTTTTCCAAGCCCATTTATTTCCATTAATTAATTAAGGTCCAGAACGACTGGGTATCCCATTGGTTAACATAAAGCTTGGGGGACCGTACAAAAATGCCACTTGAAAGTACACGTACACAGAGTGCCATGAGGGTAAATTCAAACTTGTAACGCACTTGTGTAGATCCCCCATCAAGTGGGACATTTATATATAAGTGCATTTTCTTTTGAAGGTCTTTGATTTTCAGGAGAAATGTTTCATCATTCTCAAGACCCCTTTGGGTGAGAATCTAGAAGGTTTGTGGTTTTGGATTTTAAATTTTTCCAGCCACATTCCCTCTAGGCTTTCAACCCCTTCTTCCCATGAGATGAGGTACAATCCCTTCTTGGGTCAGTACACCCAAAAATCCCAAAAGACGGGGACATGAAATGGATGAAGAATGGAAAGTTGTAAGTATGGTCAAGAATGATATGATGACTCATCAATAAGACCTCCTAGTAGCATGGCCTCTTCCTAAGGGTGGCCACTTATTAGGGCACAATGTCAACCACCAAGGTAAAATAGGGAAAAGAGCATAATTTCCAAGAAGGCGTTCTATAATCAAAAGCAAATTCAAATGCAACATACTCAATTGCCTCAAATATTGAAATGATACTCACCATAATACATGGCTTCTACCTCATGGAGCAAGACCCAATGAACTTCTAGAAACAAGTTGACGTGGCAGATACCATCATAATGAACCTAAGATATTTAGTGGTGACATGGGCCTTTGTTTGTACAAGTGGATGTTGTTAGCCATATGTCTCTCCGTACTCCATGTATGCAACATGAGGGCCTCGAGACATCATCTCCTTAGTTATCCCTAGAAATTGGGGATAACATCTGGCTCCTACTTCGGGACATGTACTTGATGTAGAGTGCATGAGAACCTCAACATATTCTCGTTGGACCTGTGCCTACACTGAAACATACAAATGCAAAATCTAGGGTGGCTCTATCACCCTTCGTCCATATATATCAAAAATCAAAATCTCAAGAATGACAAGTAATCTAGAAAATAAAATTTTGCATTTTTCATAAATTTCTAAATTAAACATGTAATATGATGAAAGAAATATGCAAGTAGAGAAAAATGAAACATGAAATGTGTAATATTCCCAAGTTGATTTTTCCTGGAACCAAGGGTTGTTTAACTGTTTGTTTTATTGTTTCAGTGTGTTATGCAGGTTCACTTCATCAAGTTGTGCATTGAAGGTGTGTTCTTAGAATATTATATCATAGAGATATAGAACATAGCACATGGAACAAGAAAATTACAAGATATAAGCAATGGATACGAAAAAAGAACCAACAACTTTAGATCTGACCTTTATTTAGATAATATGATGATCCTGATACAATAAATCTGCAGATCTAGATGAATACAAGAAGAATAATCAAGCTGGAATTATAGTTTCTCCAACAAGATCCAAAAATTAAGAGAATATCCTCCAAAGGAACAATAAACCCCTGAAGAAAGGAACAATATTACTTTATTTCCCTTCAAGAGATGGATATACTCTCCCTGGCTGAGTTATGCACTTCATGTTGGCTGTAGCTCACCAATATTTCAGCCTCCCTCCTAAAGACCTCAAAATCCTACCAAAATCACTAGAATAGTCGATCGGGGTAAGACAAACCCCCTAGCTGAGTTTCAAGCTGATTGAGGGTGTTTTGATCCCTCAAATGGATGGATCTCCTTCCAGCAGTGCACCCTCCTCCTCTCAAACTTGTGCCAAGCTCCTAATAAAATATCTAGCAGAGAAACCCCCTCCACAATAGGATAGAAAAGGCACCCCAGGCCACACAATGAAATACCATTAGGTTTTGGGACCCAAAACCTCCTCCTCAACTGGTGTGCCCTCCTACCGGAAAACCCTAGAAGTTGTGCATTACCTCTTTCTCCATATTGAGTGGATCCTCCTCAACTGGTGTGCCCTCCTACCGGAAAACCCTAGAAGTTGTGCATTACCTCTTTCTCCACTAGATGAATAACATTTAGATGTTGTAGAATGGAGGGGGAGGAATATTGCACCTCCATGACCAATATTGGACCATGATAGGTGGGATATTTCACCACCGAGCTGATCTCTAAGGTTTGTTATCCCAAAACCCTCAAAACATCTTTGGCTCTAGAGCTCAATATGCATAAGGTCATATTGGGCATAATACTTGGAGGAACCTCTTAGTGTAATAACTCATTAGAATAGGGAGGAAGATAACTACATGATAAGATGATGAGAAGTGACTTTCAGTGGTCGGAAAATCCATAAGGATGGATAAATCACTTTTTAGAGGTAAAATGGTTAATTAATTTAATTAACCATTTTACGTTTAAAAAGTGATTTATCCATCCTTATGGCTTCTCCGACCACTGAAAGTCACTTCTCATCATCTTATCATGTAGCACTCTTCCTCCCGATTCTGATGAGATATTACATTAAGAGGTTCCTCCAAGTATTATTCTCAATTTGACCTTCTTAGTGAATTTAATTAAAATATAACCCATAATAACTCAAAATTACGGAAATCATCGGAATGCAATGGAACCAAATCCAAGTTGTGCAGAATGGATCCTGATGATAAAATATGGTGAATGGTGCAAGTCGGGCTTAATAAAACCCCTCAATATATCTGAAACTCGTTATCAACCCCATCTGGCTATTTTGGAAAGCATCCCACTTTGTAACATAGCAACAACCAAAATTGGGGACATTACAGTCCTCCCTGCTAAAATATTGCTTGTACTCAAGAAATAACTGAATCAATATACATATGATATCGGGGTCTCGTATCCACCTGTGTGACATAAAGTATGGTCCCCTCAATATGTGGCCCCTCCAAGTGCTCTCCATGCATGATTCCCAAACGCTCTTGATGAGTAGAATGATCATGTGACATAGATCCTTGGTACACTCCTAAAGCAACCACTCCACTCGGATATCAACTCCACCAAACTCTGGATTACCAAGAACTCCAATACATGGATCCCATATTAAGATGCAAACTGCAGTGCCTTGTGAAGTATAATCCTATAAAATATCATCACTGAGAGTCTCATGGAAATAACACACAACCTCTACCAGAAATGAGTCTGACCTCCATGACCATACCAAGCCAAACACGACCTCCACCGACTGAACCTGTTGCTGCCATAGTGAGGTACTACAAGATCTCAACGAGTCACCGACAAGTGATGTACTGCCCCCAATACTGAAGCTCACTGGAAAATCAAAGTGACTTTCCCCTGCAAAGATCCACTTGCCTCTATCAGTCAACAAAATTCCCAGCCCTGTAATCCCAGGGTCCCTTGATAACCTCTACCAGGGAGCATCACGTTGATGCTGCACTACTTTGATCATGAATATTTTCCCAATGTATACATACTAGATCCCCCACTCTTGGATCCTCATGCTAAAATACATGTGATAATTGGGCCTACTATCAATAGGATGAACCTATAAAGGTATCCCTATGGAATCAAAATCTTCCCATCCATCGCCATACTCAATCATGAGTATCAACAGGGAAAACTTGTCTCGCCCCATAGAACAAGTCCCAACAAGCCCACTCAAAATAATCCAAGAGTGAAGTATGTTTCTCTCTAGTGCAACCCGGACCATCATAAGATGAAGCAAACTACTGACCAAATGGACTCCCAGATCCCATGGAAAATTTGGAAGTTTATCACTTCTAATCCCCACTAACTATTGATGTGTCATATTGATAACTATAAGAAGCCATCCATCCTCATCCCAATGAGAATATGAATCTGTATCACTCTCTGAGATATCCTCTATCCCATGGCCTACGATACTCTCCATCATTCCCAAGGCCTCAACTGTCTATCTCTGATGATCCACCCCTATCCTGTTGTATGAAATAATTTCACTCTTGTCAGGTGGTCTTTGCCAACCATCTCTCCATGTGCCATGCCAATGTCTATCTCCCCCTGTGTTGCTATCAATGATGAAAGTATCGGGAAAGGCTACCAGAAATATCTGCAACTGTTTGTAGGACTTGAAAGTATCATATGTTTTGGTCAATCCCAATTACTTGACCAAACTTTCATCCACTGGTACCCATGGTGGATTATCGTGTGCACTCATCACTAAACTCCAACCATCGGGTACAACAGTAGGTAACTCCACAAACTGTTGGTCAATCACTCTCCAACCATCCTCACTCATGCAACTGTAGCTACTATTAAGGTGATATCCCATATCTATATATTGTTGCAAGGGAGAGGAATCTCCATGATCCACTAAATACATCTCCTCCCTGCAATCTAGTGCGTCCCCCTAAATCCCACTGTATACCTTTGCATATCTCTATGAACTATAACCCATCATTGTATGCCCCTGCAAACTCATGTAATCTGTTGTTTATTCCTGCAACATCATGGATCCTAGGTGTACTACTATGTCAACCTCTACATGAAGGTCAACCAATCCTAGAACAAAAATGGAAGTGTCCTCATAAATTCCCATGGCTCTGGAATCCCCATGTGTATGTGTATGACCAATTGTCTCAGAAATACCCATGAATGGTGGTCCTTGTGACACCTGAACATCCTCCAACATCTCTTGATCATATCCCTCCATAACCATCAATGATCCTAGGTACTACTCATGCTCCTCCATCAATTGTTTCTACTTTGCCAAATCATCAATACCCTCTAGCAATGTAGCTGAAAGATATATCTGACTCTTTGTCGAGATAGATGTAGAGGATCCCTGACTAGTCTCCTAAAGGAGCTCCTCTAATATGGACCCTGATTCTTGAAGGGTTGTCTGTGCACCTTCCGAGAATACTCGTGTGCTCACAAACTCATGAGTGAGTCAGTTCACCTCAATATCCTTCTCCCTTAGTGACCAATGATACATCTCGCCAATCTCCAATAGGTAATCTCTATCCGTCAACAACTACTGGTAGTCGAACCTCATCACAATCACTTTCTCCCTGAGTGTATGGAATTCATCAATGGAAAGTTCCCCATCCAAAGTATCAAGTGCCATTGAGGCCCTCCAACAATATCATGCCACCAATGTGTGTGTATCATCAATGCATCTAGTGGCTACCCTGATCATGTCCTCACTAACTCTCAAATTTCATGTCAAGTGCTGTGACTCCCGATCATAATCCTGTTGAGGTGCTATCTCCTGCCTCTCACTGCTAGTGTCAATAATTGAATCCCGAACAACACACTCCTCAAAATATAAGTCACTGAACAACCCACAGTCTACTATGCTACTAATTCTTCATGTATGCCACTGCACACCATCCCTAACTACAACCCCCATTTGAATCGCACTATATCTTGTATGAGCAGTTGTATCCTCCTTTGCACTCAACCTGCTAATATCACCTGCACTTGGATCCTACATAGATGTGTCCAAACATGTATTATTGTTATCCCAGCCAATAAGGAGTGAATCCTCATCACTGTAGACCGGTCCTAGAAGTGAGTATCCCATAAAATTGTCAGTCTCCCCAACCTGATCTAACAATGGAATCTCCAATAGATGTGACTCACTCTCCTCATACTGAGAGGTATGTGTATCGTCAAATGGATCTAAGTCACGTCTCTCTTCCTGGATTTGCAAATCCATATATCCCTTGTGTACAATCACCACACAAGGATCCTCTACCATATCATAAATTCCATTGATATCCTCATGTGTCATGGCTATCATAGGTGTCTAAGAAGATGAAAAATGTGTCATTATCATCATATAAATCTCATCATCCTCCATACATGAATTTCTGGAAGCCATGTCTACACCCAAGGGAAGGTTATCCAACCTCCTAGTCACATAATGTCTAAGTGATAACAAATATGAATCCTCACAAGTGTCACCACTATGCTGAAGTGTTGAGTCCTCGACACTGCCTGATAGGGAAGATAAAGAACATGCGCTATCATCATATCCATCCAACTGTCTCTAATATGGACAAGAGTCACTACCCTCATTGGAATGCTCTAAATAGGCATCCATGTTTGCATCATCATGCATCTCCTCATCTTCATTGTCATAGTGCACCTCAACAATGTGCACCTTCCCTTTACCCCTGCATCTATGATCTGGATTCCAAGGCACTTTGCAACTGTAGCAAATCTCCCTGCTCCTAATGGGTGTAGGCTCAATGTGTGCTTCCTTACATCTACTAGATGGTAATGATGTATCTACCTCCTTTCATTCTTTGGCTCTTCTTTCCTCTGCTATGCTGCTCCAATAATAGATTTCTTCCATCTCTTTGGCCTAATGTGTAACCTTATATTTTCTCCACCTAGGATTTTTATGGATACAAATTGTTGGAATGTTACTTGAGCCCTGAATGTCTCACTAAGGGCGTAGTATTCCTCATCACAATATATGATCTCTTCTGCAAAATCCGCAAACTCCATATCTCATATAGATCATTAATGTATATCACAGGCTGGTGAAGGAAATTTTCTTTGATACCATTGTAATGTTACCAACCCAATCTGCTTGGAATATTTTAAGTTTTATGGTTTTATGTGTTTTCTGGTTGTGGTATTTTGTCAAACATTTTGTTGAGTTTAGCCTCTTGATTTGCGCTGGGGTTTATAATGGTGGTTTTATTATTTGTTTGTAGCAAGTAAATATAGAAATGTATCCAATAGCATATACACAACAAAATATAGTAGAAACAACTCAAGTAAATAGAACAAATACCTCATATATGATATTATTCATAATAGTAGTTGACCTCATACAAAATGGAGCAGATATGGAATTCATATAATAAAATAGAGTGTGTGGTCGATGATGCCTCCAAGATACAAGCTAGAGATGAAGATATAGGCTTCCAAAATCCTCTCCAAGCTGAACATCAAGTAACACTGAAGTCCAACCGATACCCTCTACTGTATCTTATTCCCTCACTGGTTGAATGCACAGTTCTTGGCTGGAATAGACCAAGGACAATACGACCTCCTCTCTAATGGCCTCAAACCTCTGCAAAATTTTGTGAGAAGATAGATACAATGATGGTAAGAATATATGGGTAGTCTTTGGGTTGTAGCTCAATCAGAAGACCTCCCAACGACAATATCTCTAATATAGATGCGCCCTCACTAGCTGAAGAAACCCAATAATTCGACCTCCTTGAAGATGGTTGCAAAACCACTGAAACCAAGTGACAAAATGTATATCTTGGATTAGAGAAACCCTCCGATGAACCTCTAAGATATTGGGAGTGACCTCCCAGTCCAACTCACAAGATCCACTATGCACAATGCACCCTCCTGAAGAGAATGACACCCTCATGGGTGATAGGACGAATGAACTGATGAATCCACTCAAAAAATGATGCAAAAAGGCACTAGGGTGATGGAAAAAAATCCTGGAATGAGATCTACTGAATATATGGCCACCTCTGAGAAAATCTAACTACTCTCTCAAGAACAATGCGCTCTAGCTCTATAGAAAATCTCCAACAAGATGCCCTGCCTCCACAAATTCTCCTGGAACTGATGTAGAATGGCGAGGGAATAATATTTCATCTTCGTGACCAAGATTGGACCAGGTTAGGTGGGATCTTTCACCATCGAGCTGATCTCTAGGGTTTGTTTATTCAAAACCCTTAAAACCCCCAAGTGCATGGGATTTCTAGCAAGAAGTCAGACATAAAAATGATAATAAACATCATGAGAGAATAGAGGCCCCTATCTCTCTTTTATCCCCCCTATTCACCTTTTCTCTCCAAGTGACTTTTACTTTATTTTATTATTCCTTAATTAAATCGCTTTATTAATTAATTAACCATTTTACCTCTAAAAAGTGATTTATCCATCCTTATGGCTTCTCTGGCCACTGAAAGTCACTTCTCATCATCTTATCTTGTAGTTTTCTTCCCGATTTTGATGATCTATTACACTAAGAGGTTTCTCCAAGTACTATGCCCAATATGAACTTCTTAGTGAATTTAATTAAAATATAACCCATAATAAATCAAAATTACAGAAATCGTCGGAATGCAATGGAACCAAATCCAAGCTATGCGGAATGGATCATGATGATGAAATATGATGAACGGTGCAAGTCAGGCCCAATAACACCCCTCAATATCTTTGAAATTTGTTGTCAACCCCATCTGTCTATTCTGACAAGCATCCCACTTTGTAACATATCAACAACCAAAATTGGGGACATTACAAAATGCAGCTAAACTACCATGAGCAAGCAAGATGAAAATTCATGGGAAAGAAAGATGACCTACCTACTTACCTAGGACCAGTGGCCCATGGAGACCGGGTCTCATCGAATGTCAGGTGAAATCGTATACCCAGTGCAACCATGTGCTCAACATATTACCTAAGTGTCTCCCTGTGTGCTTAGTTATAAAAAAATATCAAGGACAAGTAAAGCACATAATAATCATGGACATGAACAAACATATAATCAATCATAGGAGATGACTCATAGATATGGGTGGGAGGGAGGAAATCCTTCTGGAAAGAAAATACACAAGCATGACCGATCCATCATTGAGCGAGACTATCACATGTAGACGACGACTCATCTTCATCCCCATTAACATGATCACTGCTTTGTGAAGACTGATAAGATATGAGGAATCCCAAGAAGACCCCATGATTTTCTTGAGAAGAATAAATGAGGTAAGGGACAAGCTCAATTCTAGAGAAAGAAAAATGTTGCCTATTCATCTACGAATTCTTGTAAAAATCCCCAATATGAAAATACGAAAATACTTTCACTTTGTAGAGTGAGCCTTCGATTGCTCAGGGATGGCCACATCCTAGTGTTCATATAAAATTGAGGATGAAGGCGGATAAAAATTCCCATAGAACAAGTCTGCATCCCCAAAAAGATGTGCATCACAACTCCCAAGGGATGACTGAAAATCACCCCGAATTTGTTGCGACAAGTCATCCTCACATGGACGGAACAAGTTTGTGGCCATATCACCACCAGGATGCCAAAAGTATGAATCATATATGCATGAATATCAATCCTTTGAAGATGAAAAATCAAACTCTTTTGCTTGAGAGCTACCTTCAACATCATACATAGGATCTCCGTAAAAAATTATGCAACCCACACCCCATCTATGTCTCCCAACATGTATGAAATCATCAATATGTTGATAAACCATGTCAAAAGGGTCCTCCACAAGATCATCCACATCACTTATTCTGATCATTTATTCATCTTCATGTGTAGGAGGAAGGTGAGGTAGGACAACTTCACCTTCATCAAGTGAGATAATGGAAACTAATGTCTCATCTAGGTCTTCATTATTAAGATATTCTTGACAACTTTCTTCATGGATTTGTTCTTCTAGCACTTCTTATGCAGTGGGTGGATGATACTCTTCTTTATTTTTCCATTCCTCACATATTTTATCATCATACACTAGAAAACATTCTCTGTAAAGAGTGTATTGGATCTCTCAGAAAGTATCTTGCGAATTTTGAGTAGCTGGTCGACAATGCCTGAGAAATTATTCAATGAGATTTGTAGAAGATGTGATACTTTTTGAATCACATGAGTGTGCAAGCCACCTCCTTTGACTTGATTCCAGAGAAGATACAAAACTGTTCATCAACACAACTTCATGCAACACATTTAAACTTGAATAATACTTCATATAATTCATAACATGGGTGACTGCTAGAGTTGGATCATCATTAAATTTAGGGAAAATTTCCCTCCACTCTGTATAGCAATTATTTGGATATTCAGGCATATTTTGAACATCAATAGAAAGGTACACCTTATGGAATGCCCATTGTAATTCATGTGATGCCATGGTCCCATTACTTAGTGTAATACCTCAATGGAGTCACTAGATGAACTTTATGAAAAGCTCATAAAAAATGGAAACAGACAGTTGCCTCAAATGGAGTCGTCGGACAAGCTTACGGGAAAAGGATTTGGGATCAAAGATTTTCAAAGTTTCATTAGGGATCGAAAAAGGATTCAAAATTGTCCCTGGCAATGATGCCAAAAATTATCACACAAATTGTCGGTTGGGTCGAGCTTACCAGCTCAAAACCACTTTCACCACCCCTTGGGGAACTTACAAGCATTTGAGAATGCCTTTTGGATTGACCAACCAGGTGCCACTTTCTAATGTGCCATGGATTATGATTTTAGGGACTTAATTGGGAAACTTATAGAGATTTACCAGGATGACTTAACCGCTATCTCCAATAAAATAGGTCAACATATCCAATACTTAAGAACGATTTTTTAATGGTGCAAAGAATATGGCATATCTCTTAATCCGAAGAAATCAATTTTTGGTTTGGATAAAGGAAAGTTATTAGGACATATCATTTCCAAATACGAGATCTCGATAGAACCTTCTAGAATTGAAGCCATCAAGAAGATACCTCTCCCTAATGATAAGAAAGCCCTGATCTAGTCTTTCTTTGGCCATGTCAACTTCATAAGGAGGTTCATTATGAACTTTGTCAAAATTGTGAAGCCCCTCAATCGCTTGTTAAAGAAGGATGTTCGTTTCAAATGGGAAAATGAAGGTAAGCGGGATTTCCAACATATAAAATAAGTGATAACTATTGCACTAGTCCTATTCAGCCCAGATTTTTCTAAATATTTCATCATATTCTCTTTTGTCTCAAAGGATACCATCATAGGAGTTCTCTTGCAAAATAATGATCAAGGAGATGAGAAACTGATTTCTTTCATGAGTAAAACCATTAGGGACTCAAAGATAAATTAAACCATTACAAAGAAGAAATCGTATGCCCTTTTCAAGTCCCTCAAGCAATTTAGAACTTATGTGGGATATAGAAAGATTAAAGCTTTCGTCCCTTACCCCACCGTAAAGGATGTCTCATCAAAGCATGATTGTCTTGGATCAAGGGGAAAATTTGTTTTATAGATACAATAATATGACTTGGATATCAAACCATCCAAGATAATAAAATGCAAAGGGTTAGCTAAAATGTTGACAGAAAGCAATCAGGAAGCCATCGATATGGGGAAAGGGGAGCAAATTAATGTTATTGTAAGTGAAATTGAAGATGACTAATGGTATTCATATATCATTTACTACTTGAAGAATCTTACTTGTCCTAATCATTTGGTTGATCATAAGAGGAGATCCCTAAGGCTCAAGGCTATGAAGTATTTCCTAACACAAGATGCTCTTGGATGAGGAACCCCGATGGGGTAATCCTCAGGTGTGTGAATAAGGAATAAACGTATAAGTTAGTTGTTGATTTTCATTTAGGATATTGTGGAGGACATTTTGTAGCTCATGCTACTTCCCATAAGATCCTAAGGGCAGGATATTATTGGTCCAATATTTTCTCTGACACAAATCGATATGTCAAGTCCTGTCAGCCTTGTCAGTTCTTTACAAAGAAATAATGCCTCCGCCCTTCTTCTTATACCAATTGTCGTAGAAGCACCTTTTCAACAATGGGGACTAGATTTGATTGGTGAGTTCAAGGACATCTCTAGTAATGGTTACCGGTGGGTTTTAACTGCCACATACTACTTCACTAGATGGGTGGAAGCCATTCCAACAAAGAAAGCGACATAACAGGTCATAATGAAATTCCTTGAGGAAATATCATCACTAGATTCAATGTTCCTACCAAGATAACTACATATAACTCCAAGGATTTTATATGGATGGTGCTCAATGAGTTATGCTTCAAATATGGAATTGTCTTGTCACACTCTTCGAATTATTATCCTCAAGGAAATGGATTAGTAGAATCCAACAATAAGAACATCATAAATATTGTAAAGAAGAATGTTGGAGAAAACAAGAGAAGTTGGGACAGCAAGATCAAGTATGCCTTATGGGAAGATGACACAACTACTAAGACCTCTACCAAGAAAACTACATTTGAATTGGATTACAGGTTAGAAGCACGCATACCTATGAACCTACATATTCCAACCTTGCAATTAGCTCAACACTTCACCGCAAATAAAGAAGCATTGCAAGGGCGAATTGATCAACTCGTAGAGTTGGAGGAAACTCAAAGAATGGATTTTGATCAAATGGAAGAGAACCAAGAAAAAAAAAAGGGACATTTGATCATAAAGCAAGGCAGAGAGATTTCAAGAAGGGGGACCTAGTCCTAATGTGGGACAAGAGAAGAGAAAAACCTAGAATACATAAAAAGTTTAATAGTTTGTAGTAACTGGGACTCTACAAAATAGAGGAGATATCTGGGTTAGATCCTTTCAATTTGTCCATAGAAGAAGGGATGATGATGCTATTGCCGGTAAATGGATCCCTCCTCAAACATTATTTTCAGGATGGTACTTGACTTCTTCAGGGCCTAGGCCCCAAGTAAGTAGGTAGGTAATTTTCCTTCTTGCATTTACATCTTGATTGTTCATAGTATCTTAGTTGCATTTCATCTTCATGTTTCATTTTTATCTACTTGCATATTTCTTTCATAATATTACATATCTAGTTTAGAAATTTTTGAAAAAAATGCTAAACATTTTATTTTCTAGATTGGTTTTCAATTTTGAAGTTTTTGGATTTTGTTATATGGATTAAGGATGAGTGATCCACCCTATACTTAACAATTTTTTATCTTAGTATGTTTAGGCACATGTATCTCTAGAAGATACTGAGGTTCTCATGCACTCTATGGTGAGCACATGTCCCCAAGTAGGAGCCAGATGTTATCCCCAATTTTTAGGGATGACTAAGGAGATCATGTCTTGAGGCCCTTAGGTTGAAAACATGGAGTACCGAGAGACAAATTGACCTATGATGTCCACTTGCACAGTTGGAGACCCACTTCACCACCACGCTTCTAGATCCATCACCATGGCATTCACCACACCATCTTGCTTCTGGAAGGCATTGGGTCTTGCTCCATGAGGAACAAGTAAGGTATTGTGGTAAGTGTCACTTTAATATTTTAGGCATTTGAATATGTTGTATTGAATATGCTTTTGACTATAGAACACCTGCTTGACCCAAGAAGGGCATGTACCCTCATTTCATGGGAAAAAAGGGCTAAAGGCTCAGAGGGATTGTAGCTGGAAAAAGTCAAAATCCAAAATCATAACCTTCCAAATGCTCGCCCAAACAGGTCTTGAGAACAATGAAATGTTTCTCCTAAAATATCAAAGACCTGCAAAAGCAAATACATATGTATAAAATGCCCCACTTGTTGAGGGATCTACACAAGTACATTACAAGCTTGATTTTACCCCTATGACACTCTTTGTACCTCTCCCCTCAAGTGACACTATGGTACTACCCCCCAAGCTTTATTATACCCATAGGGAGTACCCATTCGTTCTAGACCTTAATTAATTAATGGCAATAAATGGGCTTGGAAAAAGGATGCATTAAAAATGAAGGTGCAACACACCCTCTACAAAGGGACCCATAGATGAGACCACACGAGCCATTGTATGTCATCAAACCCATAAACCTATGAATTTTAATCCCCATCCACCTCATATCCACTACGTGACCTTGAAGTGGTTACCTTTGGAAGCATCTACTACTTGAGGGTTTTGGCATACCCAATAGGGTTTTTATGACACCCCTCACATACCTAAACTTGGTAAATTGCATAGGGTCTTTTAGCGCCTGTTTAATTTGATGAGGTAGTTTTTATGCACATGTTTAGGTGGCTCATTTATTAGATGTTATTTTACTTGCTATGATATGTTTGACTTGAGACCCTTGGAGGGTGCATTCATTATCTTTGCAGGACCTTGCTTGGTGGACAATTTTGGAAGAACAAGCCCAGCTCGGGCTTCCTTGGGGCATGAAGCCCACAGGTTGGATACCATGGCCCACACACCGGATGATTATGGAAACATTTGGAGGTTTGAGAGACACCTTATAGGACCTATTTTAGCCCTTCATCACCCCAAAAATTTTCCGTTGGAGGTTAGAGCGCTCCATCTTGGGGCTTGATGTTTTATTAAGGCTAAGGTTTTAGTGGTGGTGGCATTCACTTGATTAACACTTGGAAATTTTTGATGGGGAGAAGCCTTATCTTGATGGATAATACCCTAGTGCACAAGGAGGAGGCCTTTGGAGGCTCAATGTTTCATCTCCAAGCCCAACTACTTCCTACATGTGCCAAAACGTCACCCCTCGAGGGGATGTCATCATCTTTTAGAGTTTTCTTATGTGCAAGTTAAATTTAAATTTTGTAAAGGGGAAAAATAAATGGAAATGTCTCCCTTATTTTTTGTTTTACCCTTGTTAAGTGGAAAAACTTCATCTTAGAGGTTTGGTATAAATAAAGATCAAACTCATTTCATTTGAGACATAACTCTCCCATTGTGAGAAGGATACTTCGCTGAAATTTGTGCCCTCTTTGGGAAATTTGGATACTCTCTCTCTTATTCAAATGTATTTTGGTGATTTATCTTGGTATATTATGGAGATAAGGTGGTGCACACCTTATGGAGGCTTTTTCTCTTGCTTATGAATGGACATTGCTTGTTGAACTAGGGTTTTATCTTGCATCTCTCTTGGAATTGGTAAGAAAAATCTGCAATTTGTTAGTTCTTCTTACTTGTTTCATAGTGTTATTAGTTGAAACCCTAGGAGGAGTATAAGAGAATACACCCTCCATCAAGCTTCATCTCATTTCTAGTTGATAAGTCATTTTTGGGCAAGGTTTCTAGGACGAGTACAAGGGTGTACACCCTCCTAGATTTACCTAAGTTTGATTTGCATGCCCTAGGGAGTAAAAGGGCTTACACCCCCATGGATATTGTGGATCTAACTCTTACATCCAAGACTCAATTTACCCAATATTTTAAAGGCACTAATCTGAAACTTGTATTGGAGAAACAAAATTTCTTGCATTGGGTAATGTGATTTTATGATATTTTCAAATTGTTTGAAGTGCAGTCAATTCTACATGCTACTAGATTGCTTAAGCCACTAGGGCATCATATTTTTCCCAATAATTATTATTGTTGTTATAATTTTAAGCTACAGCCATTAGGGCTGTAGCAAATTGCTCTCAAACGTTTATTTTTTCTCTCTTTTCAACCCTCAAAATTTGCTAGAAACCTGCCACAATAATCTACTTGTCATGTAACATCTTTTGGGTGGTCTACTTGTAATTTTTGGTGGTTGGAATTTTTTGTTGTAAAAATATTTTTCTACAGCCATAAGGCTGTTGTAATATCTCTGCAATAACATCTTTGAGTATCCCTATATTGTTGCTAAAGTCTTTCTCTATCTTACTTGAGTTATACTAGTGATTACTAACTTATCTCTTGCATCTTTAACTAGACTTTTAGTGACCTATTTAGTAGCTTGCTCACTGATTTGTATCATTGTTTACTGCTGCTATATAGGACAACAAGTTTCACTTGCTTGTCCATTAGATATCTTGGCTTGTATATTTGTATTTTCTTGTGTCTTGGGCAGGTACAACTATCTTCCGCAGGTACTTAAGCACTTGGAAACCATTGACTATCTCCAAAACTCATTCCCAAGCCACATTTCACTTAGTAGTTTGACCTATAGGGGCATCATCTTCCATAACCTCACTTTCCATTTCATTTCCCCATAGGGTTACCCAGGATTCCTCCCTTGTGTAGGATTTCTCCTACACTAAAGCGAGGGGAGGGTTTATCTAAGGTGACAATGGGTAGACTATCTCATAGTTCTCTCCATCTTGTGGATTGGGTCGGGCTTTGACCAACCTACAATTTGTGTGATAACATTATGTATACTTACATTAATGACTTATGTAGGCATAAGTTGGAATGTTATAGTTTTCAGGTGTACCAAGACAATGGAGAAGATGGCATTGCAGGTATATCTAAAGAATGATGACATAACATATAAGAAGATACACATATACAAGGTTCTACCTTTACCTGTTGTTGTTTAGCCTCCGTCTTCAATTTGGTAGGTTCTTTTGCAATCAATGAATCTTCATTTTGTCCCACCCTACACAATAGTCATAGTGTGAGCGACTTACTTTGTGCTATGCTTACCTACCATTTCTCTACCTTCTGGCCTCTGATATCACAACCCAAGGAAGTTGTTTGCAACTCTTATTGTGACATCCCCAGTCACCAACAGGCCGGGCAACACCACTACTCTGACACTTCACTTAGCTCTGATACCAATTTATAGCATCCTCGGCCATCAACACCACTGTCGGGCAATGCCACAGAGGAACATACATACATACATACATACATACATATATATATATATATGACATGAATTTCTAATGAAATTAAATCAAATAAAACAGAGTTACTACTACCATACAGACTCAAATGGAATTGACAATAATTCCTACATGCAACGGAACACATGATAACATTTCAAGATTCACAGACATGCATAACATACATAATTAAGCACAGAAATGATACTTATCTTTTAACTGGAGTAAAACCACCAACTACGTGCAGACCTTCCACGAACCTCCCAGCCTTAGACCACATTGCTCATCACTCTCAGCAGTGGGTCACCCCCGAGCTGAGACTAAACTCCATCAGGCAAGGGATTCCTAGGCTAGGCAAGGTAAATAGGAAAGTCACACAGTTTAAGAGGAAGGATTCTCTCCCAGGAGCCACTTACGCCCATTGCTCATAGACTCTCGTTCCCCACATGCCTGTCCCACCCCAAGAGTATACACCTTTACTGTCACACAGTCCATCGACTACTCCACCTCCCTTACCTTGGGCTTCAACAACATGTCGGACCGAAACTCTCAGAGCTCTGTAGTAGCTACGAGACTCCCTCCAAGAGAGATCGCTTCCTCAACACACTCTCTCACCTAGAGAGAGTTGATCACATGCCTGACAACCTGCTTCTTCAATCCACAACAACCTCTCTCACTTGGAGAGAGAGGTTCTCACAGGCTTGACAACCTACCTCTTCAACCGCGAGCTTGACAACCCACTTCTTCAAACCATAATAGCTAATTTTGGTAAGGCAAGGGATGACTCAGTAATTTACAAAGGTGTACAATGGCCATGAGTTCAGCAATGGCAGAAATGGCTGGTTTCATGCTTTCTCAGTGCGCGAGTGAACTCGTGAGGAGAGATGGGGAAAATTGGTTTAGCATAGCCAAGATGATGAAAGTGTGAGAGACAAAACTCTCTGCATGAATTCCCCTGCCCGTGTGAGTGTGTGCATCCTCTGCATGAGTGAGTGTGTGAGCCCCCCCNTCCTGAGCCAACACATGTCACTCATGAAGCACGTTCCTTCCCTTTGGAGATCACCTGTCCTTCCCCCAAGGAACTTAGGATAAAAACATATCCTTTTAAACAACTTTTGGAATAATAAAAAAATATTATTCCCTTGGACTTAAGCCCTTAGTCTTAGCCCCTCTTTCCAACTTCTCAACCCCCTCTCCCTTGCCCAACCTAGTGGAGTTTAGTCCCCCATTCTCTTTTATCATGGTCAGCCTACATGCAGTGATGTTTTTATATTAATAATATGAATATTTACATGTAAAAAACAGCCTCGTGGCCTTTAACACCTAGGCTCTTCGGCCTAATAAACACATAAGCCCATAGCTTATAATTTCTTTTCTCACCAGCCTAAAAAACATGTTACAATTCATAAATACAAATGGGGTTTGCCCTTGGGGATATTACAATCCCCTCCCCTTATTTTTGCATTGTCCTCAGTGCAACTTATTTACACAGCATCAACAAGATTTTCAAAATCTTCAAAAAGATGCGGGTATTCTTCCCGCATAGCATCCTCATGCTCCCATGTCACGTCCTTGGGACCGTACGAGGTCCACTGGACCTTTACAAGCCCTATGGCTCGATTCTAGAGTTTTTTTTTCTTCCAGTCCAATATGTGCACCAGATGGACTTGCAAGGCGCCTTCTTGCTTGATCCAGGTGGATCATATCAAAATTCGATAGAGTTAAAGTATTCAAAAAGAAAAATAAATCTTACAAAGTGGAAGAGCTCGTCATCATCTTTCCGGTGACGTTCGTTTTAGGAAAAACGACCTCCAGATGATGAAGATATCAGCAGTTGAAGTTTCGTCAAAGATGGTTGAAATGGTGAAAAATGGTTGGAAAAAAAAGGGGGTGGTCAAGGGCTTAGCCCTCAACCTTGCCAACACCAAGGCCCCCCCTTGGTATTTAAATTCTATTAAAACTATGCCATATATCCAAATTCCACAACCATATAATGCGCCAACTTTTTAAGGATAAATTCGTGAGTACGGACACAGACCAATCTCCCCAGATCCACCTGGATCTGGAACAAACCGTGACAGAATACTACTCTTTCCCTAGATCTAAAGTAT
>JASDQU010587876.1:52887-70782 GCA_032191745.1 Picea mariana | reverse complement strand
CATGGTTCCTTGAGCCCTTTCCTCTATCGTTTTGTCTTCCCTTATTCTCCATGTTCAACGCATTACCTGATGTCTCACCTGTGCTTTTCCGTCGCATTTCCTCACTAAGGATAACACCAACAACATCATCAAATTTTAAAGTATTTGAACCATAGACAGAGTTACCTACAGCCATGACCAAGCTGTTCCATCTTTCTAGCAATGAGAACATGATTAGAAGAGCCCTAACCTCATCATCAAAGTCCACTTTTATAGAACTTAGTTGATTAGTAACCGTATTAAATTCATTTAAATGATCTACAATGGACCCACCTTCTGACATCTTCATATTAAATAATCTCTTCATTAGAAATACCTTATTGGATGCCGAGGGTTTTTCATACAATTTGGCCAATGCGTCCATCAAACCCTTCGTTGTCTTTTCTTTGGAAATATTGAAAGCCACCGACGCTGCCAGGCTCAGCCGTATCATTCCTAGGGCCTTTCTGTCAATAATCTCCCATTCTTTGTCCTTCATGGTCGTCGACTTCTTTGCTACTCCACCCAATGGTAGGAATAGATCCTTCTGATATAAATAATCTTCCATCTGCATCTTCCATAACTGGTAGTTTTGGCCGTTAAATTTCTCGAACCTAAACTTTCCATCTTCTAACATTGCTCCCACTCGAACCAGGAACCCTCTTTTCCCGCGAGTTACCTTTCACTTTGATACCAGTTGTTAGAAAAGCAAGACCGTGAAGCAATAAAATAAAACAAATGCGGAAACAAAACATAGAAGATACACAATACAAGAGAGACACAGATTTACGTGGTTCACCTAGTGTGGGCTACATCCACCAGAGAAATTGCCAGGTCCTTCCTTTATTATTATCCAGCAAATGAAGGGATACAACCTACAGCAAAACCCGTTGTAACTTCCTCTTCTTTCTCTCACAGTGTCCTCTCTCAGAATACAATATTCGCCATCATAATGATAGCCGCAATACATTTTCCTCATAAAAGAGGGTTGCCTTCTAGGGCAAAAAACCCTAACATAATTTCTACTGTTAGATCTGCAACCTTATAATGAACGGTCCAGATTTACAATGAAATTACAATATACATTTTCAAGGCAATTTTTCCTTCAAGGGCCTTGCCCCCGAACCCCCGTTGGGGGCCCGCTTGCCCCTAGACCCCCCCATCCAGGGCGGTATCCCTCCCGGACCCCGCAGAGGGGGTACTCCCCCTCTGCGCTCCCCCGCGTGGAAGAGTGTACATACTTCTGGGGTGTAAATACTTCATGGGGTATAAACACTACTGAAAGTAAAATACCTCTGAATCAGGAAGATAATCATGCTCCACAGCCAACAGGTACTCGAGGAAATTCCTTGTTCCCACTTTAGAAACTTAGGATATATTCATATCCATACTTTTGTTTTAAGGAATATTAATACAATATTACATTGGTCTTAATCCCCTTTCCTAGACTCTTATTCCCCCCATTTCTTTTGTCTAACTGGTCTTCACACAGTGATGTATTTTATTAATAATATGAATAATTACATATTACAATAATAGACTCACTGGACTTCTAGCATTTAGTCTCTCTGACCTAATAATCACATAGGCATTATGGCCTATAATATCTTGTCTCACGAGCCTATAAAACATATTTAGATTTACAACTAGGAATCAACTTGCGGTATTACATTGGAATGTAATACCCCTAGGACGAACCCCAATTGTAAATATAATGTAATTGTACATATATATTGGTGAGAGAGGATACTTTGGGGCCAGAGTGCCTTTGTATATATGTATTTTGAGGCCAAATTTCATGTGTGGTTATTAGGATGGAGAGACAAAATCTAAAAGGATAGTGGGCCTATATTTTTAAAATGTAATCACACTTATTTTTTAATGAAAACACATCATTGTTGTAGACCAACCAAGTAAAAGAGTACGGAGGGATAAACTCCACTAGAATGGGAAAGGGGGGGCTAAGAGTCTAGGAAAGGGGATAAGATAAGGGGGCTTAAGCCAAAAAGGAATATTTTATTAATATTCCTAAATTCTAAAGACTAAAGTACGGGATAATTCATTCTATCCTAAGTCTCTAAGTGGGAAATGTATCACCATGTGGTAGGTCGATGCATGGGACCCATGTGGTTCCCAGCATGACAAGTGTCAAATTCGGAACATGCACATAAGTTTGAGGATACTTAGTACATTTATTATCATTTCCATCATCATTCTCACCTCCTCACTACATTGTTTTCATCTGTACCTTCATGCTACCAGCACCTATACCTATACATATAGCATGGAAACCTTTGGAATTGGATTGAAGAAGCAGGTTGTCATGATCATGTGTTATTCAATAAGTAGGTTGTCAAGCCCATGAGCATTCTCTCCAGGTGAGATAAATGTTGGGAATTGTATTCCCAAGGTGCCAAGCTGCAGTTATAAGACTCTAAGATTTCATGTCTGGCTGCTTGTTGAATCCTCGCAAGAGAAGTGGGGAAGTCGAAGGAATGTTGAACAGAGAGGGGGCACACTTCCTAGGGTGGGACAAGCATGTGGGGAATGAGAGAATGTAGGTTGTCTACCATAGTTGGCACCTTAGTATGGGTATTTTAGTTGTTGACCGACCTTATCCTAGCTTAGGATTCCTTATCCCTAGTGGATTTTATCCCCAGCTCAAGGGTGACCCACTGCTAAGAGTTATGAGTAGTGCGATCTATGGTTGGGAGGAATGTGGAAGTTATGCACACAATTGGTGGTTATTCATAATATACGTGTCTCTCATGCATTTTTTTAATGACCATGTGTGTATTTATGATGTTTCTATTATAACTATGTTTATAAATTATTGTTGTTACCTGGTATAACTCTGTTCATGTGCAGAGCATTATTTAGTAAATTAAATTGATATTAGAGGTCAAAATTTTGGTGGGGCATTGCCCAACATGGAGCTAGGGATGTTTTTTATTTTTTGGCAATAACGGATAATGGGATTGTATTATAGAAAAGCAGTGGCGAAGCCACTGGTTCTGTTACATAAGAGTTTGGCCAAGCTTAACTAAACAGATACAGGGCTAGGAGGCTATACACTCCTGCCTAATGAAGGAAAAATAGAACTAACTTAGTTGCTAATTGTGTAGGCTTCTATACTAAATGCCTTCCTCGCAGCATTAATTGCAGAGGCCAACTCCTGGCCTAGGAACTATTGGCCATATTACTTTAACCCTCCCTTCTTGGGTTGGGCCCTCTCCTGCTTCCATTCTTTACTCAGCTGGTCCATCTGTTGCTCCAGATTGTTGACCCTTTCTTCAAACTATTTCTTTGGGTCTTTGAGGTCCTTGTGCAGTTTCCCCATCTCCTCAGAAAGCCCGAATTTGGTTGAAGTGATGTCTTCTTCCAGCATTTCCTGACGCCTCCCTGCATCGATGTCCAAGTTCTATAGAAAGTCATCCAAATTGTTCAAATGATTCTTGAGATGTTTCCAATTTGCCTCCATAGATGCTAGCTGCTCCTCCATCGTGGGATTACTTCATGAGCTTGATGCCATCACTTCCATCAGTGTTCTGGGCTGCTACACCTACACGAGTATCTCCTTCCTGTGGTCACTGAGCTTTTGTGTGGCTTCCTTCCCAAAATTTGTTTGCTTCTGGATTGCATGGCTTCCTTCCCTACCCCTCCTTTTAACTCCAAAATCCTCAGGTTCACAGCAMCCATACGATACATGTGATCTGGGAAGTATGGGATCTTGCTGAGTTTCAATGACCAAATGATGAGCAATTCCCTCATTTCTGACATCCTCCTGAGTGCTGAYTGTGTTGTATTCGACACTGTACCTGCGAGGATGTGACTTTTCCCCTTGCTAGCTTTCAACCCTGTCTTYTTCCAATCGCTCATGGGAGTTCCCAACTGGTCATGGTTCCATTGACTTTTATGGTTCCAATGCTTGAGAGGGCGCCTCTATTAGCCTCTTTGTCTGTTGATGCATTCATTTCATRGAGGACATGGTAAATTTGATAAGTTTGTAGCTTTCCAAGGAGGAGATGGATTTTCTCTAGAATGTGTTGGAGTTTTGCATTGTTGACTTTGTTGCGAAGAATCAAGGCTTGGATTATAAGCCATGAATCCCCTATTATCACCAAATCCTGTACRTTGTGAATAATAGCTTGATTGAGCCCTTKCCAGAGGGCTAGTGCTTCTTCTCTATTGTTGGTTTATGTGCCAAGTCCCCAAGCAAAACTAATTTCTGGGATTCCATTGGGACTTACAAGGACTCCTCCTCCCCCTACCACTCTTGGGTTCCCTTTAGAGGCCCCATCAAAGAATAGAATATACTTATTTTTCTTTCTTTTCCATTTTTCAAACTCCTGCTCCTTCTTCCTAATTTATCATTCTTACTATTGTGAATTGTGATCAGTTTATTTTTTTTGATCTTGGAGATTAAGATGTTCAATCCAAAGTTTCTCCTCCATTTCTAACGGCCTTGAGTTCTTTTCTTTGGATAAGTAAGGAACTCTCTCGCCAAAATGGGCCTTTATCTTTGTGGCTACCTGAGTTGGGCTACTTTTGGTTTCCCTAAATAACCTATTATTTCGTTCGATCCATATCTTCCAGAGAATGAATTTTGGGAGAGTTCTCCAAAGGGTGGATATTTGACCCTTTTTGGTGGTCTGAAAAGGACAAAGGGAACTCCAATTTTGGAGCAGAGCAATGACTTCTTGAGGTAAAACGAGAGTTTCTAGTTGTAGTCCAAGGGATAACTGCTAGACCTCCTTGGAGTAACCATAGTTTAAGAGTAGGTGGTCTGTGGTATCCTCTGCTTGAGAGAAGAGAGGGCATCTGGAGGGGCCCTCCCATCCTATTGTTCTTATATTTTCACCAGTTAGGACACCTCTATGTGCCATGGTCCAAGCATACATATCTATCTTCATAATTGACTTGGAATTCTAGATGGATTTCCAAATTGTCGGATCTGGAGGGACATGAGGAACAACTACTATGTGTTGATAACCTGCTGTTGTAGTGTAAGGTCAAAAGAACGCTCCCCAGCCTCTCTTGTCTTCTTTTCTTTTCTGTAGGGGGGATTTTCCTTGCAGCCAGTATTTCAGCGTGTTCCATTCCTCTTTGAGTCCTGGGGGTATGTTAGCAATTCCCCACCTTAGCCAGGATTGGCTCTCGTCATTTCCCCAGCTTGAGATGTCCCACATACTTTGTAAATTATGGAATCTCATACATTCCTTAATTCAGTTAAGACCTTTCTTCAAGCCTAGAGGTGGGTATCCCATGATTGAATCTTCTCAAATATTGATTTCTTTACCATTTCCTGGTATCCAGGTGAGGTGAGGTTTAATTTGAATTAGAGCCTTCTAGCACAAAGAGAAAATTGGGGATCCTTTCTCCACCTTTGCTGGTCAGTGAAGGCATTTTTTCCTTGGGCTTCGAAAGTACTTCTTCCATGACGCTCTTTTACTCCAGGAGGATTTCCTGATGATTGTGTGCCATAAAATATTTTCTCCCAAGGCTAAATTTTGAGTATGGATATTTTTAAATTGGAGGCCCCCTTCTAAATAGGGCTTGGTTACTTTTTCCCATCTTACAAGATGCAATTTCCTCCTTGTCTGCTTCCCTCCCTCCCAGAGAAATCTTTTGAATGGTGCTTCTATTTTCTAGATTGTAGTCATCGGGGCCAAGAGTAATGAGCTTTGGTATATCGGGATGCTTGCTAACACTGCTTTGATGAGGACCAATTTGCCCGCAAGGTTTAACCAGTTTTCTCCCCAAGAGTTTACTCTATTTTTTATCTTTTCTATCTGCTGGGTCCAATGCGAAGCCTTTGGCTTGGATTTGAAAATTGGGACTCCCAGATATTTAAACTCATCCCAGGTGGTGCGGCCTTCCATTCCTAGGACTCTTGAAATGTCTAGCATCTCCCTTGGATTTATGTTCCATCCAAAGATCTTACTTTTAGTCAGGCTTATCACACTTCCAGAGATTTCTATGTAAGCATCTAACTCCTTTTTGAATTTCTTTGTTGTAGGCATACTCGCGCCTCCCATTAGCAGTGTGTCATCGACAAATTGAGCATGGTTGATTTCTTTTACCCCAAGGGTAATTCTCAGGCCAAGAAGGTTGTTATGTGTTTGGTTGTGACCCAATTGGAAGCTAAGAACTAAGGCTTAGATGGCATAAAGGAGAGGAGAGAGGGGACAGCCTTGCCGAAGACCCCTGGTGGCTTGAAAGAACTTAGTGGCACAACCATTCACTAGAGGGGCTATCCAGGGGGATCCGATACAAGCTTTAATCTAGTTTATGAAGGAGGAGGAAAAACCAAAATTTTCCATGACCTTGAACAGAAAATTATGTCTAACTCTATCAAACGCATTTGCCAGATCGAGTTTAATTATCATACCTTTGTATTTTCTATGGGCGCTTGAGTGCAGGGCCACTTGAACTAGGATGATGTTGTCCACAATATACCTGCCTTTTGCGAATCCTCCTTGCTTTTCCGAGATAATTGCATGGAGGATTTTTTTAATTCTGTTGGCTATTATTTTGGTGAGGATTTTGTAACTTGTGTTGCAGAGAGTGATTGGATGAAACCTTCCAAAATCAACTGCTCCTTTTTATTTTGGAATGAGAGCTAGTAAAGACAAATTTGTTCCTCCTCCTATCTTGGCACAAGTTTGAGACTTCCTGATCAGTTTTGTGAGGTCTGATTTTATTATGTCTCATCTATTTTAATAGAATCTAGCTGTGAATCCATCTGGACTTGGAGCTTTGTCTAGGTTCATTTGGTCTAGCACCTCTTTTATTTCTTGTTGTTCGACTACCCTGGTTAGCCTAATGTTGACATCTTCATGAATGAGGGTCGGGACTAGAGAGAGTGGGTAGGCTTTGGAGTCTATACTATACCTTTGAGTTTCTATATAGAGAGTTTCAAAGGCTTCTGTCGCAACTGCTTTTATGCCTTCAAAATCTGTTATTGTCTGGTTTTGCACCTAAATTTCTATGACATTCTTGAATTGCTTTCGAGCTTCATCTTGTTTGTGGAAGAAGCCAGTGTTTTTATCCCCTGCTTCCAGCCAGAGGCTTCTAGATTTTTGTTGCCAATACTTTTCCTTCTCTATGCAGGCTTGATGCCACTTCCTTTGGAGTTGTTCTTCTTGCTGCAAAGTTTCTTGAGTGATTTCCTGATCATCCATATCTAGTTGGTGTTTTTAAAGCTGTTTTTGGGATTCTTGGCTAGTTAAAATAGGATTCAGGAGGGTTTTGGCCCAAGACTTTAGCGCTACCTTTAGTCTTCTGAGTTTTTCTTCCCAAACAAAGAAGGCAGATCCTCTTAATGTTTCATTCCAGATTTTGGTGACCATATCCTGGAAGCTTTCATAATGGAGCCAGGCTGAGATAAATCTGAAAGGGATTGGTCCGAGATTCTTGTCATGAGAAATGTCTAACATAATTGGTTTGTGGTCTAACATATTATGTGGGAGGATAGAGGAGGAGGGGGTGAGGGTCGAAATCATAAAGGAGATGTGAACTAAGAACCTGTCTAGTCTAGCAGCAATGTGACCCGATCCTACCCTCTTATTAGACCATGTGTGATTCCCTTTAGATGGCTTGATCCCCTCTAGCTCTCAATCTGACATGATATCTTCTACCCATTTCCTTGCCGGGTCTCGAACAATGGAGCCATCTTTTTTCTCGGTCGCTGCTAGGGTCACATTTAGGTCCCCCCCAATAATGATTTTTTCCAGCTCATTGAGGATCAGGTAATCTTTTAGAGTATCCCAAGAAATTATTTTTTCCTCCAAGAGGACAGGCACATAAAGATTGAAGAGACTTACCTGTCGACCCATTTCTTTGTGAAGGAGGTTGGTGTAGATCCAATGCTTGCATGTTTCATATTTAATGATGTCATACTTCATAGGATTACAGAGAGTTCCTATACCTCTTGAGGCTCCTCTTGCGCTTTCTGCTATTCCTTTGCTTGTTTTCCAAAGTGTTTTTATTGTGTTGAGGAAGTATTTCTCTTCCATATTGGTTTCCTAGATTAGAAGGATCTCGGGTTTTGAATCTTTTATGATATCTTTAAGTGCCTCTTCCTTTGATCTACTACTGAAACCCCTGCAATTCCAGGAGATTAGTATCATGATTTACCTGGGGGGAAGAGATGGGCTCCTTGGGGAGCCCTGGAGTGCTTCCTTGTCTGCCTAACATTGATCAGTTGTCTAATTGTTGGTTGAGATCCACTGAAGATGTATTTATATGTCTCCTTTTCTCTTTCTTCTTTCTTGGATTTCCTACCTCTGCCTATTTTTATTGGGGTGATAATAGTGTCACTTACTTCCTCGATGTCACTGTCTAAGGAGACCTCACCTTCCTCCAATTCTGGGTCTATGTTCTTCCCTACAACAGTTTGTCCCTACTCTTTCTCCCTTTCAGGCATCGGCTCCTCTCTATCTTTTGGAGTTGACTTCCCATGCACTATTTCAGCTATTGGAATGTCTAGAGGGGATTCACCTGTTGTTTTCTCTATATGTTTTGGATCCAACATCCTAAACTTGTTCGTTGTTGTTGTTTCTAGCTGGTTTCCTTGCTCATTCGATTGTGCAGGGTTTGTATTTTCGTTCATGGGGCATTTTTTCTTGGTTATGGCTCTTCCTTTTCTAGGTTGTTTCCATCCTTCTCCATTGTCCTTTTCCTTGTTTGGGTCTTTAGGGCAGTTTCGCTGAAAGTGGTCATATTCGTGATAGCCCCTGCATTTGAACGGAAGTTGTTCATAGTCAAGCTTCTGGTAATTCTACCAGCCTCCAACCTTTAATTTGATTGCCTATGGGAGACCCACCTCAAGGTCCACTTCCATGCAGATGCATTCGCAGGAGTATTGGTCCTTGGGATCTGCTCTGTCAATATATTGGCCTAGCCCATTTCCAATTGTCTGGAGCAAAGTGGGGTTCCAGCAGTGGATTGGGAGATTTGTAAGTCTAACCCAGGGATGTATTTGGGCACTTCTACCTCGAGATCAAATCTTAGCATCCAGAGGTTCAGGTAGAKCCCTTGAGTTCCCATGAAATACAGACCATTCATGAATATGAGATCTCGATCTTCTTGTGAGATGAATTCGAAGATAAAGAAGACTCTTCCTACCGCATAACAGGTTACACTGTTCTGGATCAGGGGACGCTAGTTTCTTTGGATCCAGTTGTATGTGGATCTGGTTGATGACCAGAGCCCCATAAACTGTCCTACCAGTCTACGGTCTGAAAGGGAGACTGCAACACGCATAGGGTGGTTAGGGGGGAGATCAATCTTTGGAATCGAGTCGAGCTTCTTAACGAAGCTTGGGGGAGAGGCTAGGGGAAGCTTCTTGTCCTCGGTAGCCAGAAGCTTGCGAAAGGAGTCGGTTGTAGGGGGGGGGGGTGGCTCCCCTCCTCCAGAGGCGGCCATCGCTGCAGTGGAAGTGCTTAACAACATGGAGCTGGGGATGTTACAAAGTGCTACCATAGTATTTTTTTGTTGAGTTGTTGGTAATGGGGACATCACAAAGTGGTATCAAAGCTCCATTTTTCAACATTGAGCCTGCATGGGCCAATTAGGAGAGTGCAAAAGTGAATTTTATAGATTACAGAGACAAAATGTTTGATGGAATGTCAGAAAGGGATGTCTGCAACTTGTTTTCCAAAATTACCACAGTGAAATTGGAAGAATTTCATAGGGAATCTAAAGGGTTTGAACCCAAAAAATGATAAAAAATAATTTTCAATATTTAATTAGGGAAACTTTGGGTGTGGAGATGACCGAATTTTTAATTACAGTCCAACAATGGTGGAAGTTATAAAAATTTCCCGATTCGTGAATAAATTTGAATGAGATTCATACCAAGAAATATCAACCAGTGGTGCATGTGAGAAATTAATTACTACAATGTTTGAATTGGAATTTATTGGGATGAAATGGCCTGAATTTTGAACGTTGTGGTGCAACCATGGTGAAATCGGGCAAAAGCCCCAATTTCTACAGAAGAATTCATGAGAAATTAGACATACAGGATCGAATTAGAGGTTATGGGGTTGTATTGATTGTTATAAGGAAAAAAAATATCCATATCACGCTTAATCGTAGAGTTTAATGGCGGCCTAACATAAATTATGAATTTGGGCATATTTGGAAATTTTCAAAAATTTGGGAATTGTTTTGTACATTGACGTCAGCATGACGTGGGAACCATGTGTTAGATGAAATGGCAGAGTGATTATGTACACTTCCATGGTGACAGTTACACAGTGGTAGGAATATTAGAGGTGTCATATGAGTTTTCACCCATGATGGCAGTGCTTTCCTACCTGGCGGAACCTCCCACCTAGGACACGCGTCAACCCCACATTGATTCTCGGGGGGATCCTAGGTGGTTACGTTAACCAAAAGCTGGGGGGGGTGTGTGGATACATGACATTTCACTTGGTAACTAACCATGGTTAATTTTTTCAACCCCTCCCCCTCAATTAACGATCAACAGGTTGGGGAGGGGTGCAATGCAACAAGGGTCATCGATCGTCGTCGACACCATCCACACCATGACTGTTGGATCAAAATCCCATGTAAATTCATGTTCTAGGAATTATGGGTGTGGGATGGGGCCTTCCCATCCCCAATATCCTATAATATGGCTCCACGTAGAAATCCAAGGACCTCTAGGGATCGAAATATACAATATGCATGCCACTAAAGGGGAAGAGATTAGGTGAAAGAAGAAAAAGGGGAGGAGAACAGGGAAGAATCATGTGGTCATGAAGTTAACATGGAACCCCATCGAGGTTCCATGTGGACTTGGATTCCAAGTCATCATCACAATCAACATAAGGATGCTAAAATGATAAAAAATTAATGAAAATTACTAGAAAATTTCAGTGTTTTCCAGGTAAGTAACTTGCGGACCATTTTTGGAGGCCTAAAATACATTTTTGAGAAGTCAAATTAGAAATTTTATATCCTTAAAACCACATAATTTCTACATTTGAAATAATATATCTCTAAGAGAGATTTCTAACGGTGTAAATCATTCATCAAATGGAGTTAGTATGAGAGATTTACATCTCAAACAATGGAGGGTAAAGTTTAAGCCACAATTAACTTCTGAGGGCCATAGATTCCTACTATGGAATCGAATCAGGGCACAAGAGTATTCTACGTAAATATATTGAGCCATAGAATACATCCATCAAGTCCAAATATAAATATGGGCGCATAAATGTATAAGAGGGCATAGAAGGTACATGTAACATTCAGGGCAAAAAATATTAATTGGCCTGAAACTTCAACATGTTGTATCTAGTAGCCTGGAACTCAGATGAGGGTAAAACTTAGCCAGAACGTCCAAATTATGGTCACGAGGGAACCCAATTGAGCTCCTATAAAATGGACAGAGGAGCAGGTACAAGGATGCTTAAGCACAGTTAAAAATTGCACTTGGTTGAAGGAGTTTTTGGGTAATAATCAAATGACTTTAACTTTCTGCTCAAAACTCAAAATTGAACAAGAAGGTAGTCATTGGAAAGGTATTGGATAGAGGAATCTATGTAATCACCTAGAATTGATATATGATCAAAAAAAATCATAGAAAGTCAGAAATAATATTTATGGTGACCATAAAGGGGCACAATTGTGCATATGTTACCAGAATTGTGTATTGTGGTTTTAGCTAAATAATGTGGTTGTATACTTGATTTAACCAAAAAAATTAGAATTTGTATCTTATATAATAAATGTGTTGCAATAAGTGATTAAGTTTGATGATAAAACATATAAAAAATTATTTAACAAAGTGGTATCTTCAAGTTTGAGGAACAAGGCAAGGTCAATTCTTCAAAATGTGGAATGATTACTTGAGGAAGCTACTAGCTGAAGATGTCTATACTCAGTGAGTAATATAGAAGACTTTTAATGGAAATATTCTTTGGAAAAACACTTCAAGATGACTAATATGCATACCAATTGTGGATTTGGAGTAAGAGAGAGATCATTTGTGTCTCATGATAAAGCATGAGTATTGGGTATGCATGGAACCGCGACCATGGAAGTGTGGAGAGATGGTTTTCATAATAGGTGAGAGGGTTGAAATTTGGTTAAAGGTAAAAAAAGGTACTCAAAGAAAGAGTTATATGACAAGAATCTTTCAAAATATGATCAAAGGTCAAGACTGAAGAATATTAAGATATAAGTCTAGGTGCAGCCATAAAGTCTTGAGAAGCCACTATAATAAATCCACTCATGTTAATCAAAGTGCTATATCGAATGTGGGTATAATATTAGATCATGTAGTGAACGGAATAAAGAAATTCCATTAACTATAAAGGATGTCAATGTGCAGATAAAGTAGTACATTGTGGGAAGAGTTGTTCTCAAAATATTTATCTGTCAAGATGCTAGTCTTCTAATAAAGAAAGACAAAGTGTATACATGGAAATAAGATATAAAATATCCAAGGAACAATCCTACGTTTTTCGAGATATCACCTCGATGATGGTTATTAGAGTAGTGCAGTGGAAGCATGGTTGTATGACATAAATTCAGGGGTGAAGTAATGAATACTACATGTATGCTCGAGAGTACCAACCGATGCATAAGTAATGCATTATGTGCATATTTGTTCTAGAGATATGCAACCATACTCCTGGAAAAGGAATTACATACATCTAAGTGCATTCCAAGATTGGATATAGTTCTAGATTAACTTAATATAATGGAAAGGTAACACTAGGTGGATGAAAAGTTATTTTGAGTATCTTGCAACACTCAAAGAACTGTGGAAGCAATGAAAATGATTTTTTATGTTATTGAGAATGTTGGGTGCAACTTGTTATCTCCTCAAATGATTTTGTAAATTTTGAGGAATTTCATTCGTTCTTGCTTAGTTTGTCATTTTCCTTAGTCTTTTGATTAGTGTTTTAATCTCCAAATTCTTCATTCAACTCCCATTGATCTCTCTTGCCCAGAAATCTCTTGGTCTTTTCCTCTTTACCTGCAATACATAAAATGAAAATAAAATGTTACATAGTCTATAATCCTAGCTTTATTGGCTTTTATATTCTCAAATAACAATATGCACTTTTGTTATGAAGTGGTGGGTGCTCAACTCACCACCAAACCTACACTAAAGCCAAACTATAATTTAAAATTACATGTCCTATTCTTATGCTAGCTATGAGTCATGCTAAACTCCAAGTCAATTCACAAGCTGTGTCCACGTGTCAAAGCCCAACGCTGAGCGCCAAGTCTATCATACACTTTATTCTTCATCAACAAGTTATACGAACAGTTACATTATTAAAGCCATGATTTAAGGCATAAATCAACACATCAAGCCACGAATCAAGCTGCATGTCAACACACCAAGCATAGCGCTAAGCTCCTCCTCAATTCTGTATTGATGCACTAACAAAATTAGCTCTCCTGCAGTAGTTTGCCTATGAACATGAAATTTCCCGGATGCAAAGGATGATCACAACCTTTTCATTGGCCTAAAATCTTGAAATGTATGCTCAGTATCACTGAGGCAACAGTTACAAGATCCTGGAGGAGAAGATGATCCCGTACAGGTACGGAGTATGGAAGATTGTGGCTTGGGGTGAGGGTCACAACTCTTGGGTTAGTGATGTTGTATTCGATTCATGCTGATCGATCATAATTATCTCTTTCAAAGTTTAGTAGCAGTATTATGCGTGTAGCATATGACTTATATCTTGTCTTCTAGCTGAAGAGTTGCAGAAATATTTATGACTCATGGTCTTGGCGCACAAATGAAGATCTTGTGGATAGATAAATTCTCTGCAATATTTGGCATATGATTAGTATTGCAGAGCCAACCTTGCATTGTTATCATCTAAGTGTTGGATGGGATGTTCCTCCACTATTTCACAACACGAAGGCGAAGATTCCTATTATCATTGAGCGTTGCTTATTGTAAAGCCAGACTCTAGGCATACAAAACTAATACCTGCAAAATAAGGACTAGATGCAATTTCGAGATTAGAAACTCCTATTGCAGCAGTTGTGGTTTTGATGTTGGGCATATGCGTGACACAAGAACAAAAGGAATTTGGATTTGGGGTAAACCAATAGAAATGAATATTGGACAGGCAGTGATCTCATCAACAAATCATTGGTTTGTTTTGAACAGGTGTAATGCTTACAGAGTGTAAACTCAAGACCAGAAGGTCATCTTTCCATGTATAACTCATGATGAAGGCATGCAGCCCCATACTTTGAGGGAAAACCTAACAGGTACAGAGTGTGTGTTCAACATGCATAGGTCTCTATGGTTATGAGCCTCCTCTCAGAGATAAGTTTCATACATCAACTATTCTGGACCTGAAAAGAAATTTAGATGAAGCTTTGAAGAAGTCTACTAAAGCCTGCCTTTTCGATGGCTATTTTAGTTTGCACAACTGTCCTTACCCACTGAAAGCGAAGCTATCGGTGGCTAACAAGATCGAATTTTGCCTCTCCTAGCCACCGAAAGCATAGACAGGGTAGAGAGGCACTATTTTTTCACAGATTCGAGTTTCTTTGATCCAGGTGCCTCGAGGACAGTTTCTAATGATAGAAAATAATTTAAGGTATCATTATCAGTGTGTTTTTTCAGTTTCAAAGGCGCTAACAAGGAGGAAAAAGATAAGGCTTCTCGCCTATTTTTGGTAAAAGATGACATGTTTGCCAGAACAACATTTTTTACCTCCCCTAGGATCTATTGCAGTTGTTGAAGACAATGAAGTACATGAGGATAATTGAGATAAGGAGTTGACCTAGTAAATAGGATTTGTTCCTATTTTTAGGAAACTTTTTTTGACTTTCTATTTCAAGCAAATTTGATCCAGTTTTCTAGGATCTGAATATTTGTTGTAAAGGATATAAAGCCAAGAATATTTGATGAACCAAAGGTTTGATTTTGAGTTATAAACTATGTTTATATTGTGATTAAGACTTTTTCTATAATATATTAAGCCTACAAGCTTCTTTCATTGTTATTGTCAGATCTTCTCTTCTATTTATGTTCTATGCTTATGAGTTGAATTATGTTCTTTATCTATGTTTATATAATCCTTTAGTGACTATCATCTCACTATCTGATTATTGAGCAAAGGATCATAAGTAATATTACTATTTTCTTGACCCATCATAGGTATTGTTTTATATGCCTATGTTATGGTTGAGGTGATTAGTTTCTTGTCCATTTGATACACTACCTATCTGATAATATCTCTTGAAGGCCCTGCACTATTTGAATATGCCTAGACAGTCTTGAATGTACAATCTAGTAAGTTAGATATTCATCTTGATCCAATACTACCCATCATTGAGTGAACCATTACAAGAATAGTTAAGTTACCAAGAATCTTTGAGATACAACCTAGAATAGTTTTCTGGAGTGATAACAAATTGGCGTTGTTGCCGGGGAAATAAGATTGAAGCTTAGCTTTCTTGGGACATGACATAGATCTAGCTTTGACGATAGACAAATCCTGGACAATTACTTGGTTGTAATTATCTATATGGCAACTCCATTGGAACAAAGTGGCTCCGAAGAGAGCTCATACCAGAGAAAATCCAGAAAGGCCACCAGTAACACTTATTATTGATCCAGAGAAGATCATCAGAAGAGGAAGAGATTTASAAAGGCAAACTTCCAGAGCAGCAAGGAAATCTAGATCAGGTATCTCAAGAGGTATTGCTTCTTTATCTATACCTAGAACACCTTCCATTAAGTCTACTTATGTTKAATTTTCTTGTTCTCAGAAAATTGTAAGTGAATCAGAAAATTTGAAAGGTGATGAGCTTTCAATAGATTCTGTTGTTATAGATCTTTTTTCTGAGCAGATTTCTATACATAATTTAGGGAAAGAGGTCGTATAATCTACCCTAGAAGAGGACTTCTCCTCTTCTCTGAAMTCCTTGCAAATAGAACCAGAAAAACTCTACTTTTATACTCATACCAGTTTGCCTGTAGTAGATTCTGTTCTCCAAGACTAGTTTGTAAAAGGAGAAGAAAATCTAACCCTGTTGCTAGGGCATTTTTACAAAGCCTCTATTTCCCTGATCCATTTGAGTTTAATAAGACTCCACTGGGAGGATCCGATTGAAATAAGATGAAGAGGCTGAATTTTAAATCCAGGTATCAATTCATTAGTCTACTTCATGAACTCTTGTATTTCTTTATCATCTCTTTCATGCTTTTCCCTTTGCATGTAAAGAGAATCATTTTATGTTTTGTATATTCAAAAAATCACTATTCTTCTTATATATATCCAACTTTAGAAGAGGAAATCCTACAGCCCTATATTCTAGATGTTGATTCAATATCCTCATCACAACTTGTTCCTAAAGATGATCACTGCATTCCCATTCTTCTTGACTTTGATCAATCTTCTGATTTTGTAGAGATTGAAATTAATTCTAAACTCGTCTAGAACTCAGCATCTTTTGGCATTATTGCTGAACCCTGGCATCAACCTATTAAATCTCACGATCATCCCACTGCTTTTCAAATTAAAATTAGGATGAAGATGTTCAAGCCTTTAAGGCTGCCCTATCCCCTTCATCCTTATCCTCTTGATTGTTATGAATATGTTCCCCATTTTTCTAGAGAGAATCAAGTTTCAGCTAAGAGGCACTTGGAATCCTTTGAGGATTTTGTTGAGCGATTTGAGATTTTTCATGAAGATCTGATCGTGAGATTTTTCTCCAAGTAATTGATCAGAGATGTTGTTTCATGGTTTAAGGGTATGAGAGCCGATTCTATTGGCTCTTGGATCGAGTTCTCTAATGATTTTTTGAAATATTGGGGTGAGTACAAATCACTAGATTCATACCTTATTGATTTTTATGCTTTGAAGAGAGAGTAGGGTGAAGCTTTGTCTATCTTCAATTGAATATTTTACAGCATCTACCATGATATGCCTTTGGAGTTCTAGCCTATAGAAACAACTGCCATGATATATTATGTTATGGGTCTTCATTCAGAACTTGTCCTTCTTCTGCTAGAAAGGAAGTATTCATCCTTAACCCAGTTGTTTGAAGATGCTCATGAGGTAGAAGAGAACATCCATGCTTACAAAAGGATCCAAGGTCAAGACTTCTTTGAAAATTTGCAAGCACATGAGCAAACAGAATGTCAATATACTTCATATTTTGAGCAGGAAAGTAATGAGGTTGAAGCAGATTTGGAACAACAACAAGCATGTGAGTTTATTTCAGATTCAGGTCAGAATTTTTCAATATTTGCTGAGTACTCTAGAGACAGGTATGATTCTGAAATTTACGATCAGTTTGTAAATCAGAATGAGCCTATTATAACTAATGATTGAATAGGAAATTATATGTTCCTACCTGATCATAATCCTTGTCATTTAAACATTGCTCTATCATCATTTTCTGAGCACTTTTCTGAAGAGGAAGTTGTAATGATTGATGATCAAGATCTGATTATAGGAGAACTAGAAGATGGTCAATCTTCTAGCAGAGGAACAATTATGGCTGAGCAAGAGGCTACCATAGATGTGCAGTTGTTTTCCAAAGACCAACATGTTTCTGATTTCTTTTTCAAAGACCCGGTGGCAGCCTTCATGGAATCATACATTTGAAGGAACTTGAAAATTTCAGATTTCCTCAGCTCTCCTATGTTTCTGGGTGAGTATAGTTTCCTGAATGAGTTTTTATCACTATTTTTACATCTCAAACATCAGTTGTTGATCAGTGACAGAGACAAGGTTTCTTCAATTTTAAAACTGCTTGAATGGTTGTTATGGAAGTCATCATTTACCTAGCCTAATTGCATAGCTGGTTAGAGTAGAGTAGGATAGGAAATAAGCTCACTAGCCGAGCATTTCTTTCTTCTAGTTT